>BQNB010085077.1:0-28570 GCA_026074375.1 Tanacetum coccineum
ATATACTTAACATACGTGTGTAAACCATGCATGGGTCGAACCATGCATGTTTGTGCCCACGTTAACTTTGTTATACACAAGGTAACGTGCCCCTTTCCAACTAGACATGCTAAAGCGACTAGAATATAGATAGATAGGGGTTTAGTTCGAGACTTACAATAGTCCTAGAGTCTTGATGGCGGGTTTAGATGTAAACCCGACTCGTATACACCCAAACGTGTATAACCTTAAGCTTCAAAGCTTGGTATACCCCATCCTTAGCTCGTGTACACTTCTTAACACCCTTGTATGCTAACTTAAGTGCACTTTGTGTTTTTAGAATGAAATGTGGGTCGTGTATGGGTTTGGTTTGATGTAAGCCGAATAGCAAAGGAAATAGAAGGGCAATGGTTACCCTTGAGAGAGTTCAAGTGTTTAAGAAAGTGTCTAGTGAATTAGTGAGTGATATTTATAGACAAAGGAAGCTAGTTAGGTTCCTTAGTTCTAACCAAGCCAATGCCGAGCCCTAGATTAGTGGTTTAGGGGTTTTCTAGTTAGCCACACTTGGTTTTATGCTAAACCTCTCATGTACCACTCTTAATGACCAAATATTTGTACAAGGTTTGGCTTAGCTAGCAAATCTTATGGATTTGTGTATTGTGTGTATGTATTGCCACGGCAAAACAAGGCAAGGGAGTGAAATAAGTCATTATCCATTGTGTATTAGCCCTTTAGCAGACCATTAGGACACATATTAATTACCAAGGGGATGTACATGTACTTAAAGATCAAGAATGAAGATTTCTAGTTGGTTTATGTGTACCTAGGTGTATAATCGGCCCCCTTGTGGTTTATGTACACAAAATTGATTTATTTTTAGGTTAAGGTGGTAAAAGTGGGTATTGGTTTGAGTCTAGGTAAGTCTAGGTATTTCCGGGGTGTGTCCAAATGTATTTTATTGCGAAACGTAACCCTTTTACGTGACCAATAAATATACAATACGCAAAGTACATAATTATTTTTTTAATAATTATTTCTTACTTGGTTGATGTAAACCTTAATTTATTTGGTGACCGTTTACATTAAATGATTATTTCTAGTCTACGCGATTTAGCTTAAAAGTAAGTATTAAAAGTAAACGCGTATCGGACTAAAATAAATAGTGACTAGTAATAGGAGTCGTAAAATGACCTGAATTTGAGAAATGTTACATTTAGAAACTAGCTCGGTTTTAGGGTTTAGGGTTTTGAATTAGGGTTTTGAGTGTAAAAAGATGTATGAAAGTTTATGAATAGAATAATTAGGGTTTACACATTGTATATTGAGTGTAGTAGCTTGTACACAAGTGGTGGTGAAGAGATTAGAATGAAAACGGAGGTAAAACGGCTATTTTGGAGATCATACTTAATGACTTGTATATTGAGCTTTTAAGGACTTGTACTTTGATTTGAAGAGATTTTATATTTCAAATGAGATGTTATATTACTTGTACATATGCTTTAGTAGCTTGTGCATTCACTTTAGATGTTAATCCTTCATGGAATTAGGGTTTAAAGGCATACGATAACGGTTTAAAGCCCGTTTTGATATAACGTTGCGAATGGTACATTATAGGAATAATGTACTTTGTAAAAATGATATTATGATATTGACTTGATATATTATGATGATTGCTTGACATATATGAAGATAGGATTGCCATATGTAGGTTGCCTGAGCCCGTTAACTTTAGTTATGCAAGAAATGTTGTACATCGAGATATTGGCAAAGTAAGTAATGTAATAAAGCGAAAAATTTCCCTGAAAAAGGTGAGTTCATATATAATTGATAGATTGTACATCATCTAACTTAATAGATGGATATTTACATTTATGAAAATTGCGGGTTGTTATAGTCCCCCATCCTTACAGAAATCTCGTCCCGAGATTTAATTTGATGTTGAAGTGATGATTGAAAATAGATGAGGATATTTGGCATGAATTTCGTCTTCACGTTCCCATGTAAACTCTGGTCCTCTTTTAGAGTTCCATCGTACTTTGACTATAGGAATATGACTTCGCTTTAGCTGCTTGATTTCACGGTCCATTATCTCTACTGGTTCTTCTACAAAGTTGAGTTTGTCGTCGAGTTGAAGTTCTTTCATTGGAATAATAAGAGATTCATCGGATAAGCACTTCTTGAGATTAGAAATGTGGAAAGTATTGTGGATACTACTAAGCTCTTCAGGAAGCTCTAGTTTGTACGCCACTGGGCCAATTCGTTCAAGGATTTTGAATGGTCCAATGTATCAGGGATTAAGCTTTCCTCGTTTTTCGAATCGAAAGATACCCTTACGGGGTGATACTTTTAACATAACATGATCGCCAACTTGAAATTCTAAAGGCTTTCGCCTTACATTGGCGTAACTTCTTTGTCGATCTCTTGCAGCTTGCAAGCGTTGATGAATTTGTATGATCTTTTCAGTGGTTTCTTGAATTATTTCTGGTCCCGTAAGTTGAGAATCTCCAACTTCGGCCCAGCAAACAGGTGATCTACACTTTCGACCATAAAGTGCTTCGAACGGTGCTGCCTTGATATTATAATGATAACTGTTATTGTAGGAAAATTCTACCAATGGTAATTGTATATCCCATCCTTTCCCGAAATCTATAACACAAGCTCGTAGCATGTCTTCGAGTGTTTGGATGGTTCTTTCACTTTGTCCATCGGTTTCAGGGTGATATGCTGTACTCATGTCTAATTGAGTACCTAAAGCATTTTGCAATGACTGCCAGAATCTGGATGTGAAATGACTGTCACGATCCGAGATGATAGAGATTGGCACGCCATGTCGAGAGACTATTTCTTTGATGTATAACCTTGTAAGAGTTTCCATACTATCAGTCGCTCGAATGGGAATGAAATGCGCTGATTTGGTAAGACGATCGACAATGACCCAGATGGCATCATGTCCGGTTGAGGTTTTGGGTAGCTTTGTAACGAAATCCATTGTTATCCTTTCTAATTTCTACATAGGAATTTCCGGTTGTACCAATAGGCCGGATGGCTTTTGACATTCTGCTTTAACTCTAGAACATGTCAAAGATTTGCCAACATATTCTGCGATGATTGCCTTCATGTTAGGCCACCAATAAAGTTCCTTTATATCATGGTACATCTTATCAAAACCTGGGTGAATAGAATATTTGGATTTATGAGACCCGTGCATGATTAAGTCTCTTAAACCGCCAAAAAGTGGTAACCAGCTTCGGTTTTTGATACAATGAGTTCCATCAGGAGGAATTTCAAATGATTTGTCCATTCCTCGTTGGTTCTCGTTTTTGACATTTTCTTCTCTGAAGGCTTCATTTTGGGCTTCGAGGATTTGAGATGGTAATTTTGGATGACCGGTTAAGATTAATGCTCTGACTCGGAAGGGTTTGATTCGTTTCTTTCGACTTAAGGCATCTGCTACAACATTTGCCTTTGAATGTTGTATGATGATAATTCTCGTATTAATAGAAAAATTTTGAAAGCTTACTACTATAAAAAATTGGATTCTCATTACAGTGCTTAAAAGAGGAGATGAATGAGCATACTAATGATTAAGCTAACCGCTTAGTTAACACGCTTCTAAAAACCACAAGAACAATAGGCACACTCTCACACTATGAAATATATATAGTGGAACGTTTGGAAGGAATTACTCCTATTGAAGGTTATGAAAACTGAAATTCTTATGATTCGTATTCTCACCAATCCCATCATGACTCTCTTAATAGATCCGAGAAAGAAATCAGCTAACAGAATTAAACGCATTGATGTGAAAAATAATCTCGAAGATTTCAAAGGATTGTTACGTAAGCCATGAGGAAAAAACCTGTTCATTGGAAACTTTTTGATTGAGTCGCATGGTAAAAAAACCGTGTTTTACTTAACAAAAAGTCTTAAAAAACCTCGCTCAACAAGAACTGGCCTAAACAGATCTTGAAGAAATAATCACAAAATTATTGGATGGTAAAGAGTTACCAATATGGGGTTTTTCAAAAACAATGTTAACGATATGATTTTAAAGATGACGCAAAATGAAAAGAATTTCCAAACTAAAATTAAAAATAGGGAAAGAAAAATAGATGAGTGGTCGAAGTCTCAAAACGTCTCTTTAGAACAAACCAATAAGACTGACCCTCCTCCTCCTCAAGCTCACTCCGAGCAAGTGAATGCCATATTCACAAGGAATGAAAAGTTCGATGATTCTCCAAAAACTCAAAAAGATCCACCACCTCTTATTATCGTTAACAATAAAATCGAAAATGATCGACCATTTTAAAAATCAAAGGACTATCTTGTGGTCGAAACAAAAGAATATCCATTCTGTGAGTACATACCAAAAATCCCATACCTTCAACGTTTAAATGTGGATCATTCTCACTTGAACCGTATTGTCAAGGTAACTTAAATCAAGTTAAGTATGATAATAATAATAGTAGTAGTAATAGTAAATAATAATTAAAAAAACTAAAAAATATATATAAAAAAACTTTGCAGTCTTTAAGTACGTCATGCATTTGGCCGGTGTGTCGCGTATCTCGATTTCTACATTCAAAAAGAAATTTATCAAACTTTGTGGGTGTGTTCGCTGGAAACCCTCACGAGACTATAACTCGTCCACTCGGGACACCAAGGGGTTTAAAGGCTTGTTGAATACGCTAAATGCAACTGTGGTGCCTACCAAAGTGCACTTTTGTATTTAATGTTTTTCTTGTAGTTGTGTCTATTTGCCCAGATTAACTAAAAACAGTGGAGTTGGATTGGTGGTTGGATTTTAAACTTGGAAATGACTTATATAATTGAGTTATTATATTACTGTTGTAGAATACACAGGTTGGCGTTCTGTTAGCAGCCATAACTTTTCAGAATTCAACAGAGAAATTAATAACCCCGGGAAGTACCATTTTCCCTTAATTTTCCCTATTTTCTATATTTAGCAGTTCTCACATTGAGGGCAAAGTTCAACTTAAGTCTGGAGGGGTAGCAAATAGGATAAATTAATCATATCCCTCCATGTTTGCCCTGCGATCTAAGGAAAATTTGTGACTGATAATTTCTGGAAAATTAAAACAATTAATATATGCTTTCCTTTAAAACTTAAAAATGCATACGCTTAGTAAGGCAAATCCAACCGGATTGACATTTTAACTAGCACAAAAATCAACCCACTTAAATTGTGAGAAATTTAGCCTTAAAGAATTCGGGTATCCACCTTTGATACCTAAGATAATTTTTACCTTTAGCGTGTTCGAGTTAGGGTTGAATGCAGTCATTGTGTCTATTCTGTCGTTACAGATGTGTACGTATGGTCTTTGTTACCTTTTTATTTGTAACATTGGTATTTGGTATTTAAATTATATGAGTTAGGCGGTAATTTAGTAGAAAACTCCAGAAATTGTGCTTGATCTATCATTTACTAGACCAGTATAGTGAGGTTAATTTATAGACAAAGTCGTTGATAAGAAGGTGAATAAATCCTATGCAATCATGTATCTGCAGCCTCGTTTTAGTGTTGAGATCCCCATTGTATCCCAGAGCAAGATAATATGCTCGATAAAGAAGTTTTGTGCCAAGCATTAGTGATAGACGTATCGGAAATTAAAAAAAGAGAAAAGAAAAAATAATAAAAGTTCAAAGTATAAGGCAAAGTTCTGGCACATGGAATCAAGTATCTACTATTCACCCTCATCATTATCACGTTTTGCCTCTTTCAGATTTCTATCTAGGTGCTCACGCCCCAATGGTCATGTTTATGTGTCTAGTACAAGCATATGGTAGCGACCTAGATTATGTCTGTGCAATTAAGTGACTTTACAAATATAAAACCCTATATGAGTAACTCGTGTGAATTCAAAAACAAACACATTCCCTATGTGAGGTGCCTAGTTATATGTCTATGCATGAAAAATTACTAAATTTGTAACACTTGCTAAATCCAAATTTTCTTCACGTCATGATAAATGATCTTGTTTTCTCACTTTAATTGCTTGAGGGCAAGCAATAGCTAAGTATGGAGGGATTTGATAACGCTTAAATTATACATGTTTTCGGCGACATTATTTATATATATTTGATCATTTCTCGTGAACTTTTGATACTTAATCAAGTATATTTGCTATTATATGTTCTAGGTACGTGTCATGGAAGAATACGGAAGATTACACGAAGAATTGAAGCTTAAACGAATAAATAACTAAAGTTCATGATCTCCCGACACCTGTTCACTGTTTTGGCCATAACTCGGTCATACGAACTCCGTTTTAGTTGATTCAAGTGGCCACGAAAAAGAAAATTCAATTATCTACAACTTAGAAAAACGCTCAAGAGCTGTAAATGCCCAGAAGAATGCCAATTTTATAATGAGTACAGCAAAACCTTATGTTGATACAATTAAATCGTGAATCTAGCCCAAAATCCATCCACATACATTCCTGACTTGGTCCCCAAGTAATTTCTAGCCTATAAATACAGCCTTTTGGAGCTTGGGACGAAATCATCTCATCATATATCATACACATACAATTCACAAGAAGAAGATCCAAGAAACTGACAAAGTACGCCGCATAATTCATATTGTGCGCCGCACTTTCAATCATCACGAAGTGCGTCAGTTATTTCTTTGTGTACGCAGCACTTCCGTTCAAACTTCCTAAAGAAACGGCTAAGTCCCAATAAATGCTGAGTGCATTAACTCCTTAAGTGCACCACACAAAATACTTTGTGTGCCGCACTTCTGCCCGATTTTAGCTTATAAAAGGAGGCCTTGGCTCCCTCATTTTACACACACCTCCACAACATTCTCACACGCACCTCCACAACATTCTCACACACACCTCCACAACATTTCTCTCATCAATCCTCACCATATAATCACGAATCTACAAGTGTGGTGACAACACCTTAAGGGTTCGGGTCGATTGTAATAGATATCTTGGGGCATTGAATAGTTTTTGTTTGGGAAAACTAAGTATTGAATCATTGATCTTGTAAATATTGGTATAATTTCTACAACTCTTTTAATATGAAGTTCTCTGGTATTTATATGATTGTTATGATCTTCATCTCTTTGATTATGGAGTAGTCGTTTTATGTTTGTTTCGGGCAAATAATGTGATCTTGGATATGGGCATTGGTATGTGTTTATGAAATAGGTAGAAACCATATTTTTATATAAGAAAAAATATGCAATAGTTTCTTTATAATATGTTTCTCCTAAATCCATCTAATTTATTGGTTATAATAACTTATAAAGGTAGAAAGGATTTATTGTTATTAATCGATATAATCACTAGTTATATTTAAAGTCCGAAAGGATTTATAACTTGTGATAACTCTATTTTCTAAACTTATGAATACTATTCCAAACACATCATTGTCTAAGTGATCATTGCCTAAAAAAAAAATTTGCTTCTTTAATCATTTGCTTGAATCATCTCTTCATTGATTTCTTTACAATATTCAATATATGCTTGTTTTGGTTAATTTGATCCGTTTCATATTCGTCATTTTGAATTTTTCCTCGTAATTGAGTATAGAAACGTATACGTCGATCACTGAAGTATCAATTTCAAGCCCTGGTGCCAGTGATTGAACATTCATTCTGAACAAAATCAGACCTTCATTGTCATTGAAGACTTCTTCTCTGTGTAAATTATCACAAGAGATAACCATAAGCATAGAAACTAAACAGATAAAAAGATGATATAATATCTATAGTGATATTTTTATACACTAGTGATATATCTCTAGTGATATATCAAACACACTTATATCTCTATCATTATCACTTGTGATGTTTCAAGTGACAAACAACATTCTATAAGTAAAAACAAATGGATACTTACTCTTCCTCTTCTTGTGTACTGAATATGCTTCTTCCCAAAAGCTTCTCATCCTCTGTAAGTTCTACAGCTGGGTCCACCGTCTTGTTTACGTATTTGGATTTTAGTCCCATTTTCTTTTTCTTTTCGATTAGAATCTTCATTTTTTCATATGTTGGGCTTGCACCGAGGTCAAATGTCGGCTGAGAACCTTGGAGTGAATTATCTATGCCGAAAACAGGACTTTCCTGAGAAGATGATCCTATTTGATCCTTTTCTTTTTTGCCTTTTATTTTTTGTTCTCGTTCTTGCTGTTGAGCTTTCTTTCTTATCTCAGCGGAGAATTCACGCCCTTTTCTTATTATTTCCTCTTCATTCTCTAAAAAACTATCCCAATTTACATCATCTGTTTGATCCTTCTTCTTTTCAGCACTCGTTTGTGTTGGAACAAATAGATGTTCATTTTGTATGTAGTATTCGCCAAATTTTGGGTCATCAAATGGATCGATTTCTTCATTTCTTTTTTGATTTGTTGCCTTTTTATTTGCCATCCCTTCTTCCTTATTGTTATCAGCTTCATCTTTTTTGGAAGTCCCCGTTTCTTGTTCATCTTTTTTTTCACTACATTCAACAATGTTTTGGTTCTCGTTTCTTCCGTCTTTCTGAATTTCTCCTACTATTTTTTGATTTTTAGCCTTTGTATATGCCATCCCTTCTTCCTTATTGTTATTAGCTTCATCTTTTTTGGAAGTCTTCGTTTCCTGTTCATCTTTTTTTTCACTACATTCAGCAGTGTAGTGGGTCTCGTTTCTTTCGTCTTTTTGGAATTCTGCTATTATTTCAACATCATCTTCATCATTTGAATGTGTTTCCTTTCTATAACTCTGTTCATTCTCATCGGCAAGTTGTGAGCCATCATCGTTACTATTTTACTAAAACGATTAGTCGGTGATTATGCTATATAGAATATTGAGTGGTTATCAAAGTGCTATATTACTAGGGAGTTTCATAATGAGGCCTCTTCGGATGGCGTATCGATGAGTTGTTGGATTTACGATTTAAAGTGTCCTAAACTCCTCGTACGTCATGTCATGACCTCTTTAATTATGATAGCCCGAACGATAGTACGATGTAACAACTATGAGATTATATTGAATGTTAATTAAAAGTACTCAGTACTTATACAGCCTTAATTTAAATAGGTTGCATTTATCGTCTTGCGTGACGTTTATTCTGTGATTATTTGGACTACCTGTATACAAGGTGAGTTCATAGCCCCACTTTTACAGTTTTACTGATTTATTATTATTTGGGGTGAGAACATGCTTTGTTTTATAAATTGGACGCAAGTGTTGAAAGTATATTGATTATGTGTTGCCTAAGTAGCGATAACCCTCCTGAGCCCATTATCATGAACTGTCAATTGCATAGATGTAGTTGTTTTTAACGATTCTTAAGTTAAAAGGTAAAACGGGTCAAATTAGGGTTTCAAAATAATAACAGCGCGTATTTAGGTCCAATTCTCTTATGATCTTATCAAAGCACTTATTAAACATTATAAAAGATTATTAGAATTATTAAATATTAACAAAAGTTTTACAAGTTTAACCAAGTTTTAAGTAAAAATAGAATTAGGGTTCGGGTGTACGTGTTTTTGTTCAAAAAGGCATAACCACTTAGGTTTTTTTGAGTTTCAAAGCTATATATTATGATTACAACAAGAACATAATAACATTATGACGTTATGAAAGCAGAATATATAGCTTAGAGAACCTGTTGAGCTTATAGCTTGGGAAACGGGTCAAAGTCCTAATAGGGCACAATTAGGTTTTCTGGATTGTTTCTTGTATAATCGACAGTAGAATGGATGAAAGATGATAATGGATTATGAATGAAATGATGTAATTTAATGTTATTATAACTTATTTAAGTATTGTTTAGTTTTATAATGGCTAAAAACCAAGAAACGAGTCATGTCCAGAAATCTAGCTCGGTTTAGGGTTTAGGGTTTTGAATTAGGGTTTTGAGTATAAAAAGATGTATGAAAGCTTATGAATAGAATATTTAGGGTTTATACATTGTAGAGTGAGTGTAGTAGCTTGTACACAAGTAGTGGTGAAGAAATTAGTATGAAAACAGAGGTAAAGCAACTATTTTAGAGATCATGCTTAATGACTTGTATATTGAGCTTTTAGAGATTTGTATTTTGACTTGAAGAGATTTTATAATATCAACAGAGAATATCATATTACTTGTCATATGCTTAAGTAGCTTGTGCACTTCACTATATGGGTTTAACCCTTCCCAAAGATTAGGGTTAAAGGCATCCAATAATTGATTAAAGCCCATTTTAGATATATGTTGCAATGTACACATTTTAGAAGTAATAACCTTGTAATTAATAATAATGATATTGACTTGACATGTTATGATGTTTTCTTGACATATATGAAGATAGGATTGCCATACGTAGGTTGTCCGAGTCTGTTAACTTGAGTTATGCAGGTTATATTGCATACTGAGATATTGGCAAAGTAATGTAATGTAATAAGGCGAAAAATTTCCCTGAAAAAGGTAAGTTCATATATAACTGATAGATTGTACATCATCTAACTTAATAGATGGATATTTACATTTACCAAAATTGTGGGTTGTTATAGGATAATCTCCACTTTTAGGAACCAAAGTCCAAAGACCAAAGACCAAAGACCAAAGACTTTCCCTAAGACCCTCATCTTGTTTCCCATTACCACTATTGCAAACTTTTGACCAACTAGGCATATATATACTTGTATGCAAGAGTTATAACACATACATACACAAAACACTTGGTGTAAAAGATCAAAAACACTCTCTTTTCTCCTCTACATAGCCACGGCTCAAAACCCCTTTCCAACTCAATCCATACAAAATTTCTACATCATATACAAATCCTTCACACATCCTTCCTAAGATATACTAAGGTATTTACAAGCCTTGGTTTAAACCTTTGCAAGTAATTTATCAAAGAAAGGAAGCTAGGGTTATCATTTGGGATAATTAGGTTTTCCATTATTGTGAGCTTGGGTTTTAATATCTAAACACGGGTTTAGATCTTTGGTCATCATCATACATCACTATAAGGTTATCTAAAAACCTTCATGTCTTTACTTTTATCATATTATGAGTTTATATGTTCTATTTAGCAATATCACCATTAGGATACTTTTAAACATGTAAAACATATTTCTTCTTGTGGTTATGATTTTGAACACTTTTACATATGTTGTGTAGTTGATAATATCATAGAGATAAAGGAATTATAAGTATGGTAACATGTTTGTTAAAGTATAAAAGGTTCATGTGTAAGACTTGCTAACTTGGGTTTCTTACCTTTAATAAAGTTTTTGAATTAAAAGAGAGGATTAGAGGACTTACTAGTTGAACACAAGGAAAAACTATGAACTAATGAAACCTATTTTATGAAGACATAAGATATGAGTTTTGTAAGTACTTTGTAAATAAAGGGGGGGTATATATAATAACAAAGTTGTTAACCTAAAAAGTCTTAAAATCAAGTTTTAAACACATTTCATCAACAACTTCAAAACCTACTGTTTTGGTTCGACTTTTGACACAGCCCCAACATGTTTTTAAAAGATAGTTCGTCTCATGACGATTCCAAAATGATAAGAAACTCGAAAAACCGATTTATAACGAAAAAGATACGACGATTTCAAGTTTACGTTAAATATAAACATTTATAAAACTATTTTTATAAAATTATTATCACCCACAGAAACTTATATTTTTAAAACATCATTAATATGAAAAAACTTAATATACAGAACGTACTCAAAGAAAGCGCTAAAACGGAGTTAAAACGAATACGTTTACGACATTTACGAGATTACGATAACTAAATCCATAAAAATAAAATATATAGATGTTATGGAACAGTAAAAATCACTATTCATCAGAAAAACTCAAATTTTTGAAAATGTTATATTTTTGATAACTCATAGTCCTTTTAGATATGAAAGCCGTGGACGTAAGAAACGAAAGAAAACGGAATAAAACGAGAAAGTCGCCAGTTTTAACTAACGTACTAAAGTATACTTATAAACGTTTTACTTATATAAATATGATTTCACTAAAAAAATTAGATGGTGATGTAGCTATATAAATTATATGTGATATAGTTTAATCAAGTACTATCTGACAAGGGATTTCATAATGAGGCCTCCTATCTTACGGGGTGGGGTATCGAGACTAGTTTTGGATTTACCGATTTAAAGTGTCCTACTCCTCATACGTCACTACAACAGCCAAGAATCGAACCTCTTAATTATGATAGCCCGAACGATAGTATGATGAGCTATACGACCTATAAATAATCAAAGTGTTTAGTACTTATACGACCTATATTGGATTAGGTTGCCTTCGGATTCCTTCGTGACGCATTTTTCTATTGTGAATACTTGTGTTGAATTAACATCGCATCGAGGTGAGTTCATAGCCCCCTCTTTTACTACGTGATGGTTTTAAACAAAACCTACGGGTGAATTACATTGCTTTGTTTTACTATTGGACACAAGTGTTTTTTCTAAGTGTTTTCCAAAGTGGTTTACAAAGTGTATCTATCCAGATTACTGCGCTGAATATTATAGCTAAGCTACCTTAATTGCCGTGAAGTCCCTTTTTATCATAACCGTTAATTCTATTGTATAATGCGAAGTGTTGTGTATAGATCTTCGGGACTGACAATACCCCACCTTGTCCTTGTCACTAGTTTGAGTCAATTGCTTAACATGAGGAGTGTTAGGTTGTTGCAAGCATCCTATTAATTCCTGATTGGGTGCACAAATCTAGTTAAGGCTTCGGGTCATTAGCTTAGTGCAATAAATAAATGTTTTGGACTACCTGAAAGTGTGTTTCAGAGTCTACTAATTGCATCGATCTTTGTCCACCCTTTTTTACCGATAAACCTATGAATTTACTCAACCTTTGTGTTGACTTTTAGCATGTAAATGCAGGTCGTATGATAAAGATTGGAGGGGAGCCGTGGCGGATATCAATAAAGACAGATTCTGTGTTTTATCTAAAGTCTATGCAACTTTTATTATCTTTAAAAACTTAAGTAATCTTTTGGTATTATGAAGCTTTTGTTAATTAAATATGTACTTGAAATGTTTATGACTTTTAAAACATATGGGACCTAATGTATAAACTCTGATATTTTGCTATGGCATCGAATGAAATCTTGTCTTAAACGAGGCCATATATGGTCGTTTTCCTAGATCTTATTGGTTTGTACTTGACGAAGCACCCCCCAATGTTACCATTCCGCTGCTACCTGATTTTGGGGGTGTTACAAGACACGCATTCAATAGTTAAGCAAATAAACATTAAGCATTAAGATAAACATGAAAGCATATAATTGCATTACATGAGAGCACGTTATAATCATGAAACTTCAAAGCACATATGTGAGATGCAAGTAGTCTAGATTGACTAAGAAGAAACCTAATTTCTACTTGCTTAGTGTGCACTCCTAATGAAATACAAAGTCTATCGATGTATACTATCATTAGGCATATTTAAGAAGATCCATTTAATCAAATTATAGAATGAATATGAGACTATCACTAGTGGTGCTCAATTCAGGCTAAACAGACCATTTTAACGGTTATGACCACTAACCAATTTACTCTTTAAGCATTCAAGGTAGGTCAAATTGGAATTTCTAGTGCAATAATCTCTAGTAGTCAATTCTTCATGTTAGACAAAATAGAATTTCCTATATTTTCCTAATGAAGTGTAGCAAAGATAAATTTTGTATTGTCTTTTCATACAAGGCCTAATATGATTCAACTAACATGCTTTAATTTCGGATCGCATAATCCTAATCAAGATGTGTGGGAATCTAAGATAAATGAGATATCAAGCAAGTTGTTGTATTGTATAGAGAGAAGAATGAGTCATCTAGGAATCTAGGAGTATCTTAAGAGTGACAATGGTAATGCTCGACAAAGAGAGTTTTCAAAGAATGCACATTTGGCATTCTTTTATGAATGAAATCCAATTAAGGTTATTTACCCTCAATAGATCATGTGTTTTATTTTTTTGTCGAAATAATGTGATGAACAATTTTTTTAGTTCACTGTATGTTTAGAAATTTAAGCAAGAGATTTGACCAATAAAAGATGTCTTAAATCTATGCCATAGGGCAGACAACCTAAATCAAAGATGAATCTAAGACGAAGGATACATCAATCCGTGGAGGTGCCAAATTTGGGCAAGGATCATTTTCCCACTATTTAGAGATGGGTGTTTAAAATTAGGTATTAAGAAGCTTATATAAGTTATAAGGGTTCTTGGTTGAGCTATCAGAAATGACAAACCAAGACTTGCCTCATCAAGTTGGGTTGTACTTATGAGTTCTAATGAAAATTCATAAGACGTCAATCCTACTAGAGTGTGTAAGTTTAGCATGTATAATGTAGACCATAGCTATAAACACAACTTTGAAACACTTATACTTAATGGAAACATCTTCATTGCAAGTGTGAATTGCAATTCGATGACTAATCTTGTTGTCTTGCAATCGACTTTGTGATTTCATGTAATAACCGAGGATGGTTAAACATGTAGACACGGAAAAATATCTATGGTCATTTGATTGATATTTCCATGATTTAATAAATCCTAGGCGTCGATTTCATGTTTCAATCTAATTTTGTAATTAAGATTGAATGATGAGATTGATTATCGTTTTTGAATATAAACAACTTCATATTTTGAAATCTCTTACGATCACGATTATTGAATAGAAAACACGATAATGGTTTGTGAAATATGTTCAATTTTTCCTAATCCTAACCTTAGATGGTTAAAGGGTTCTTATTTGGTAAGGAAGAGATATTATGCATATTTAGTAAAGTAAGAGAGAGTTTTGATGAGAAGATAGTTTCGGTTTTGAGTTGTGCTTTTGAATTGTTTGAGCAAAGTTACATATGTTGTGCATTTACTTATGTTTGGCTTTTTGGAAACAACGAGTTTACCAATTACATTGCAAGGTAAATTACTTGAGTATTTTGGATGAAACATTCAAGTCGTCAATCCTACTTCATTGTGTATTTTATGCATATATATTTCAAATATTTAGAACATAACTATTAGACAAGTAGACTCAATATGACATCATTTACACAAGTGTGAGTTATGATCCGATGCATATTCTTATCGTCTTGGAAAATGATGTCTTTATTTTCATAGCAATCGAGTGTGATTGCATAAGTAGGGTTTTTAAGGATAATACTCCTGTTACAAATTGAAAAAATCTAGAAGCTAAACAAATAAAGAATCTGATTTCTTGTCCATACTCCGAAACCTTGTCAATTTGATTCGATAATAACACACTCCTAGTTTGAATAATGAGTTGATATATATTCGAAATCTTCTTGAACCCTCACTAAACACTCTTTTAAAAGAAGACAAATTAATGATTTTCATAGTGTGTGTCACTAATCCTAAGACTTGAGTTGTAAGTGTGAGGTGATGAATAATGACAAACACGTTAATTTCTTACTCCAAGATTGTCATATATTTACTTGTGCGAAAAAACTATTTGTTGATATGTTAGTATCGTAGTTTTTGACATTTTATGAAGTATAATAAATGATTTTTCTAACCATTTTTATACAACAACACATCTTTTGTAGAATACTATACATTTATAGAAAGAATATAATTATGTGTGTTGTGTTAGAACAATGCCAAGCACAGGCAAAGTTTAAAAATACATTTTCTTTTACTTAATTTACCGAATGTATTAATACAATCTTTTTAATATTGTAACCATCCCTAGGTCAAACAATGCGAAAATGATGAAAAGATTTAGACTCTTATTGGAAGAGAAGTTGATGTGTTGGAAATATTTAGTGTCGGTTTAATATATGATCTTTAGGACATTATTTTTTTCCACAACATACTTGACAATAAACTATTGAATTCATCAATCCTAAAGTTGTTACTACACACAAATGCGTCCTACAAGTTGTTTATCTAACACTTGTAGATATAGTGATCTATGCCTATATGCAATGCACAAAAAATTTTGCAACTTAACGCAAGAAATCTAGTGTAATTCCTATTAGGCATAATCCGAAAAACTAGTAACATACAAATAGCATACATTGCACATGGTTAAGATATATAATTAGCTCAATTATAAATAGTAATAGTTACTTATTAATATCATCTATTAACCAAGTTAAAACAAAAGTAATTACAACAGAATCATCTAGCAACACATAAGGAAATTCGTACGTTGTTTTGTGTAATTAGAATATAACGTGTATACTTAAGCTTGAGTTGGTTGAAAATAAAATAGTTCCTCCATTTCAAAAATTAATTAAGATCAATAGTTTAAAAGGCCAAATACAACTATTTTTTCATAGATAATATCAATTAGAAATGTCCGCTCAAGTCAAACGTAAAATACAAATTTTTACGACAAACCGAAATCAAAGTTTTGACCACTATGTAGTATTTAGCATTTCTTTCTGACATAAATTTATTTTAGAATGAAGAATTGGATTATTTAAGATGAAATTAGACTCATATCTTCGAAATGGCGGTGGCACAACTTTCTAAGGACTTACGGTTGATTTTATATGATTTTTCGAAGTTTGCCAAAATCTGCTGAAACAAACAGACGGCCCCCGGAAAATCGACGGCCCCAGATATATTAGGGGGCCGCCCGAACATTTATAGGACCGCCACCAGAGACCCAAAAACATGTTTTTTGTATAAAATCATTTGGTAGTTTAATGTAGGGACGTAAGACTTCAGGAAGTTGTTCCAGCTCATAAAACACGTGTTTTAAACATCATTTTTACTCCTAGGACTTACAAAGACGTATTTTACACTTCCAAGCTTTTTGGGAATGAGAGATATATAGATACTCTAGTATGGGACCTGGATATGCTTTCAGTCAAGCTAGTATACGAGGTATATTTAACAACAAAACAAATACGAACCAAGCAACAAAACACTTTTCATATTTAATCCCCCTTCATGGGTAATTTGATACATGGATCGTACTCTATTTTAAAAACCATTTGTTTTAAAAACTAGAGCGACGTGACTCTGATACCAACTGTGGAAACCGTAAGGGGGGGAGGGGGGGTGGTGAATACATGTCCTTTAAAAAAAATTAAGATCAAAGATTATATCACTCTCTTCGGCAGTCCCAATAAATATTTAGGGGTATAGGGGTCCAGCCTAGTACATAAGGGAGCCGCCCTATTTAAAGGGAGCCTCCAGAAGAGGTTTTCAGACTAGATCATTTGCATCAAATCATCAATCAAGTTTGACGTAATATGAGAAGTGTTTTTTTTTTTTTTTTTTTTTTTTTTTTTTTTTTGTTGTTGAAATAAGGGAATTAGACCAATTACTAGCGCATATTCTACAATAGTATCCACACTGCACAATGTTTACTACAGAAGAGCGTACACAACCATGACTAACACAACATACACAACAATTCACACCAAACATAAGCACAGAATGCAAGTGTAAAAGTAAAGCGATAAATGTAAAGACATAAAGTAAAGAGAAAGTAAAAGAAAATGCAAACCGACACGATGATTATTAGTGGTTCGGTCCACGGAAGCTCCTCTATTGCCCTACACACTCCTCGAGTATCCAACTCGAAGTTACTTTCACTAATCAAACAACTCCCTTTCGCGGAGAAACCTTATACCAATGCTTACATAATTTTCTGACACTACGTCTAGAGTTGGTTCTTCTTCCGGGTACAACCAAACCCGTTATGTTTTATGGCCCAACATAACAAACCTTGTGTTTTATGGCCTAAACACATAAACCGCGTCGCTTTAGCAGTATTCCGGAACACTAAGCTAATATCGAGTCCTAAAGCTTAGCTAGAACCAATCAACACTCGTCACCAATGTATTTTAAGGCCTAAAATACTAACCAACCCTCAATCAACCCATCCAAATATATACATCATTTGGATCTACACACTACTAAAGATTGGAAGACATGGACTCGATCTATATGTAACAAATGTTACAAATGGACTAACTAGACTACATAACTTCGGATCTTAAAGATGACCAGAATTCTCCTCTTTGGCACTTGAGGAAAGAAGAAAAGATAGAAAGATTGAATCACAGTTAAACAAGATTAAACACAAGTTTAAATGATCAAAAGGTTTAGAGAGATTTATGAGATCTCAAGAGAGAAAGAACTAAGAGATATTCATAGCAAAAGGGTTGTGAAAACAGTTGGAGGTGACCCACTATTTATAAGAGCTGAAAGCTGACAGTCTGGTAACGGCGGTCCCGGTTGTCCCTTATATATAAGGGGACCACCAGGCCTATAAGGGGGCCACAACCTAGACTCCACCCCTTTTTTTGTCTTTTTATGGGAAGGTTTATGATCGTGGTGGTAGACGCTTCCCATTTTCGGGGGGAAAACCAGAATTTTCAAATTTTATAATTTGAAAGAAATCATTTCTTTTATTAAAAGTATTAGTGTTTATTTATTTTGTGAAAAATACTTTGTAGAAATGTAATGTTAAGAAAAAAAAATTTCTTTGATCATCCTACAAGTTGAATGTTGTTTGTACATACCTTACGTGATTTACGTCGGGTGCAAACAAATGTCGGTGTTGATGCAGACTTGAGACATCGAGTGTTGTTGATGCATGTATGCATTGATGATTTGTGATTACGAGTAAACTTGGCGCCACTTTACCGTTATGTAATACAATCACATGTTTGTCATCACCAAAACATAAAGAAGATCGTATAGAATTAAATATCGTAATATTGTGCACTAGCATATATATATTTGTATAATCTATATGTATATTATGTATATTATATTGTTATATATATATAATATATAAAATAGAGTTTAGATCAAATAAAAGTTTATCGTTAAAATAAGAAGCATAGAAGTAACTATAACCAGCATATACCGAATGCACCGACTAAAAATTAAATTAGATCATCGCATAATCTTAGATGCATTTAACGCATCATAATGTTTTTCTTTCTAGCTTTTAATTAGAAGCATATACGTATAAGTTAGTGCATTTCATTTTTTCTTAATGTTTTTGTTTCCTCTACGATGTGCCAAAATCATGAAGAAATCAATTGCACCATCTAACGCAGCAAATTAACGTTCGAAACTCATAATGGTGCATCTAAATGAATAAAAATGCATCTAATGCAAGTCGTTGCATCTCAAATGTGTGATTTTAGTCACTTATCACCACTTTTTATTATAATTTACTTCTCACTGCCCTACTCTCTCTCTACATACTAGAGTTAACTATGTATACATAACATATATGGTATAGTATATATGTATTATATATAGAGTATATCTTATAATATATTTAAATCTATTATAATGTATATCTATATATATGTATATCTATATATATATATATATATATATATATATATATATATATATATATATATATGTATATATATATATATGTATATATATATATATATATATATATATGTATATATATATTTATATATATATATATATATATATATATATATATATATATAATAGATATGTAGAGATATACATAGTATATGTAGAGAATACATATGTATATCTCTACATAAACATATGTATAGTCTCAACATATATATATATGTACTAAATATAGATATATAGTATATATATATATATATATGTAATATATATATATATATATATAATATATATATATATATTAGTATATATATATATATATATTAAAATATGATATATAAATGGTATGATATATTGATATATATTAATATATATATATATATATATATATATATATTATATATAATATCCCTGTATCTAGTATAATATTATTATATATACATATATATATGTATATATACATATATATAATAGTAATTATACATATATATATATATATATATGTATATATACATATATATATAAGTATATCAGATATAATATACATATATATAAAATATATATATATACTATATATAATATTAAATATAAATATAGATTATATATATAATAGTATATACATACATATATATACATACATACAATACATATACAAATATGAATATCATATATTATAAAATGTATATATATAATACAGTAGATGGGAATCATGAGAAACCTCATCTTGGTGGAAAATCTAGAAAATAGTCCATCAAACCTTGGATCAACCAGCCTTCCCCTCTTTTTTCACACCAAACTCTTGGACCATAATTGTAACTGTCTTTATTCTTTAAGGGACTGTT
This sequence comes from Tanacetum coccineum, assembly GCA_026074375.1. Classification (NCBI taxonomy): domain Eukaryota; kingdom Viridiplantae; phylum Streptophyta; class Magnoliopsida; order Asterales; family Asteraceae; genus Tanacetum; species Tanacetum coccineum. Next base: position 20,144 of record BQNB010085077.1, read on the forward strand.
TGTTAAATTCACACCTTCCATATATAATGCCTAAATTATATTCATTTTTTTCTTCTTTATCTCCTCTCATTCCACAACCCTGATCTTTTTTATCTCCTATCTGATAACATATCGAAGATAAAAACGAAATAATCTAATCATAATTTTCAAATCGAAGATCAAAATGATTATAGTTTTGTTATCAGATTTACAAAATCATCTCATCATAATTTTGCTAATCGAAGATCAAATTAAGGTATGTGTAACTGATTTCGATTATAGTTTTGTTATTTTTGCTACGTAAAATTAATAATAAAGATTATATATGTGATTGTTATTGTATTATGTGTAATAATTTTTGTTTATATTGAGTTAGGTTTATGCTTTTTATGTATTTGATTTGGGAATCATCATCTTTATTTATATATGTATCACTTTTAAGAGTTTATTGACATGGTTCATTGTATAGAATAGTTAATTGAAACAAAACTGGTAAATAAATACATGGCACCAAGTGTTTGATAAAATGTCTTAATATGATTTTATAACTGCGATGCCCAAATTTTACATTGCGATGCCCTAATTTTTGTGAAAAGATTTTAGTTACACTGTGATGCCTTAATTAATTTGGCAAGATGATTTTGGAATTTGAATGAAAACACTCGCAAAGAATAGTGCATAAAACTCCAATATCACCTCTTTAAGCATGTGGTATCATGTAGCTCTAGTTTTTAGATGATTAATTATTACACATGGGTTTATAGATCATTATGAATAACGGAACTAAAATTTAGGTACGACTTATTTTGCCTAAGATCAACAGAACATTTTGGATGATCTAAAAAATTCAAACTGCTTATTTGCTTAAAAGTAAGTAGAGAAGCAGTTAAGGAATAAAAGTAAGCAATCATGTATACCCTCTTAGATATGAAAAAATGTTTTGGTAGTTATTGAGAGAGTTGATGTTAGATCAAGCCATCATTCAAAAAGTTAAACCTTTATGTTGATTCTGATTTCTGAATGGGTAAAGTAGTTGGTCTGAGATTCAAATATGGTGTGTTTACGTGATATCTAGTTGAGACTGCGAAAGTTTAGATAGGAAAAAATTTTGGATCAACCATTATTTTTCCTTCTGATTAGTAGAGTTTTTTTGGTTATTTTTTTTATGGTTGGTGTAGGAAATATCTCTTCAAGGAGGTAGATTTCAAAGTTGTTTGAGAGAGATTTCCTTGCTCCGAGCTCAAGAGTTTGAGAACTAAGAAGAAATGTATCAAGATTAAGAAAGAAGATTAGCAAAAACTGCATCTGCATATTGCTTTGTACAACAATTTCCCAACGGCTGCTGGTCTGGCTTCTTCAGCCGCTGGTCTTGCTTGTCTAGGTACAAGTTTTATACTTTATAGTTTAGTCACATTAAATAATCTTATTACTATCAACATTTGGAACCTTTGGATTTGGACTACGTTACTATCAAAATATTGAACCTTGTTATTGTTATGAAGTAAAAAATCAAAATCAGTTCAACATCTCAAGTTTGTAAAAATGTTTGTCAGTCCGAGTATAAACTAACTTACATTCCTATCTAGCAAATTTAATGTTATCCTATCGATTTCTATGTACCCAATTTTACATTATATACTCTTCATAATGCATATACATGACGTTCTCTACTGCTAGGAGTATGTGATCCCCCGTCTGATATTTTACTCTTGTGTAGTTTTCTCTCTTGCCAAGCTTTCAGGGGCAACAATACACATTCGCCATGCTGTAGAATTTATGAATATGTACGCAACGTGTGCGTAGACCCTCTAAACAGAAACATAAGAATTACAACTTACATCTTTTACTTATTCAATATTTTTCGTCAACTGTTAGGAGTATTGAAGTTCCTTAGAAAAATCCCCGTACTTGGTGAATGTCCACGTTAATCTTCAATATTTTCACTACAGAAATTAGAAATAAAAGTTCATCTTGCAAATCGTTTGATGATATATTTGCTTTGTTGTAGGTTAAATTTTTGGGCATTAGTTGGACAAATGATAGCAAAGGTTTCTTCGACAGCCGCTACCCTGCTCTAAAGTAAGTGCTAAGTGACATCTGATATTGTTTTTGATTTAACATGCTCAAATTTGCTGTAAATTAGTGTCATTTATAATTCCCAAACAACATATTGGGTTTAAGCATTTGCTTGTTGTCCCTTAAGATGATTAAAATTGATTAGTCGCAACATGTGTAACATATAAGATTGATGGTTATATATTTTCTTAAATATAGATAGATGATAACGTGTTAATTGGAAAATTGATAGGGAAGGTGAGATTTTGGATGATGGTATAGAGACAAACGCAAAACTTGATCATCAGCTCTACTATAATTCAACGCTACATTTGGATCTAAAAAGTAATATTTTATGTCTACACTATGTTTAATTTTTAATAGTTTATATATTTATCATCTAATAATATCAAACTGATCATTTTTATAAAAAATTTGATAGCCCTTTTTTTTAACGATATGAACTAACAGGTACATAATGGTGTTTGTGTCGTTTACTGAATTGACAACCACAAACCATTCAGTTGACATTTAAGGCTGGTTTGCTGGTCTGATAGACTGTTAATTCATACAAGTGGCTTCTCTAATCAATTAAGAAAGCATTCCTAACTGATCCGCAAGTAGTAGTTACTGATCAAGACGCTTCAATGAAACAAGCGATCAAGACAGAATTTCTAAATGCTCGTCATTCTTTCAAAACTTATAATCTTTAGCTCACTCACAATGCTCTTTGTATACAAACATTGCTTTATTTTTATACTTGTAAACCTGCATAGATATGTTTATTAACCAACAAATATCATAAAACCAACACCAACACTGAAGTATCAGTAAGTATACATCAAATATCCATGAGTTGAACTGAACAATTTTACATACTTCTACATACTTAACCAAATTTACCATCAGTTCCACTAAGTTCATATAACCACTCAAACTTGATTTGCATAGTTATATCCAAAATAACAAGTGTTTTAGCGACAAGTTCTAACATCATAGTAGGCTGCATGATATAGTGCATATTTCTAAATTATTACATCATATTGTTTGGAACATTGAATTTCGGTAAAAAGCTCCATGATTCCCTGAGTTTTTCCTCATTCTCACTGCAATACTTTGATATCCTTGGTTGAAGTCGTTTCGTAGCTGAAATACAAATTTTAAATTAATTACAAAGTATTTTTATTATCATATCATATAATAATCAACCATGTTAAACAAACAAATGCCTTACACTAAACAAACAGATGCGTTAAATTTAACAAACCGATGCCTTAAATTTAAGAAACAGGTGCCTTAAATTTAACAAACAGATGCCTTAAATTTAACAAACAGATGCCTTAAATATAACAAAACCATATTAAGACCAACCAACCGTCGGTTCATACGCATCAGGCATACAACATATACATACAATCATGTTTCGACAACAACAACATGATGATGAAGATTAATATCAAGATGACACTACTTTGGTTTGGTGACTGTTTGTAGTCATAGATTTAAAATAAATTTTCTAAAAACTTTTTTATTTATTTCTTGTCAAGTGTGATATGCCTTGATTGGCAGCTAAACTATTTCGTACTATCATTTCTATCATGAAAACACTTTGGTTTATTATATATGTATGTATTGTGTGGTCTTTATTATTATAGAATTAAGAGGTGAAATACTATAAGAATTCATGTACGAAGGCTCTATCTTCTGCTTTGTACAATCTGATGAAATCATAAAACAAGGGAAGTATTATCTTATAATTCATTTTTCCCATTCATCTTTTCTCTATAATATTTCTCGCATTATGGACAATGCTCATATTAAGTATGGGGGAGATAAATGTTGAAAAATGACTTATATATATAAATATTTTCAAATTAATAAAATAATACTCCCTCCGTCCCATATTAAGTGTCAATTTTTGACTTTTTGAATTCTTTTTTCATAAACTTTGACCGTAAATATTTTTCTTTATGTTATATAATGCTTACTGAAAATTATACCAATGAAAAATACATTCGAAACTCTATCCATTCATATATTTTGCATTGAGTATCATATAACATAAGAAGAAATAATTAAGGTCAAAGTTGAAGAAAAAAGACTTTTAAAAGTCAAAAATGGACACTTAATATGGGACGGAGGGAGTAATAAAATTAAAAAAATATAAATAAAATCATTTCAATTGATCACAATAAGCAAATCTGACTCTGGATTGATAACATTACTGACATATTTTACCTACTACCCCAAAATTGTGAGATTTAGGTCTTAAAGAATTCGGGTATCCATCTTTGATACCTAAGATAATTTTTTACTTTTAGCTTCCTCGAGTTAAGGTTTGAATGCAATTGCAAGTGTCTAATCCATCGCTACGGCTGTGTATTTGTAGTTTGTCGCCTTTTCTGGAGCATTGATGTCGGTTAAAAATTATATGAGTGTGCCGGTAATTTGTTAATTCTAGAACTTGTTTTTGAAATCTTTACGAGACAGCAATAAGATCACATTCGCGTGATAGACATTTAACTAATTAAGAGGATATATAAAAATGAAAAAATATAAATATGAATAAACACTGTCAAAAAGTTTTCTGATTCAATTATCTGAAATTTTATCTTTACATATTGATGCGCGTAAACACTGGTATTGCTATTATAATAAAGCAAGTTTCCCCCAAATGAGAAGATCTTGAAAAAAAGCAAAAATAAGCCAAAGAGGAAGGAAAGTTAAAGAAGTTACGAATAAGATGGATTGTAATTCTATCATAAAACCTTTTGATTAACATAAAACCTAAAAATACTAATAGTAACCTCTTTTGATGTTTATGTTTGGTGCTTACGCCATGTCGGTGCAGTTCATTTTTTTGTACAAGCCTATGGTAATTTGAACATTTTATGACTGGGCGTTTGAGTGACTAATATATATCATTTACTTCACTAAATTGAGCGAGTGTGAACTATCCTTAAAAATTTCATGAGTTGCTTTGTCGCGTTATCTATTGCTTGTGATCATTGACTTGACTAAATATTTTCTCTTAGATTGCTTGAGGACAAGCAACAGCTAAGTATGTGGGGATTTGATAACACTCAAAATATACATAAATTATCTCTTGTTAATATGTAAATTATCTATATAAATGTGTTAAATATCATGTGATTAGATACTTATTTATGTAATAGTTGTTTCAGGACAAAAGATCATGAAACGGACTAAAAATGCAAAAGATATTCGTTAAATGTACTAACGACCGTTAGAAGAAGGATCTAGATGTGTAAGGAGAAAGTATTAAATGATAAACGCCAAAGTGTGGCGCACATATTCTAAAAGTACGGCGTACTTTGGATCATGGAGAGAGAAACTTTAATGTGGAAGAGAAGTACGACACACTTTCTTATGAAGTGCGGCGCACTTTAGCCTGCAGTTACTCCAAATCATAAAGAGAAGCATTAATCCATGGCTTTTCACTTACACTCCTTGGGCTATAAATAGAGGACAAAATTAGGAGCATTACACACCAACATACATCAAAACAACACAATCATCTCACATATCTCACACACACAATCTTTAAATCAAGTTAGGGAGAAGTTTTTGGGAAAAGTTGAATTTGTTCTTGGTTCATCAAGTTCCCAGGTTGTAAGTCATAAAAGGAAGTTGTAATCCAAGCTAAGGAGGGCTGTGACAGAGTACTAAGTAGTTTGGAGTAGAATTTCCGGGTTTCATATAATTTTCGTTTTGGAAAACTCTTGTAAAAACACCATCTTTTGCTTGTGAAATTGGTAAAATCTTGTTAATCTTCTTGAATATTATGTTTACTGAATTTAATATGATTGTTATGAGTTTCTTTGATCTTAATATGGAGTAGTCATATCATGTTTATTTGGGAATTATGAGGATAATATTGATTAAACATGGATAACTAATGATTTTTGGTAAATAGTAAATATGAACTTGATGTTTATATTCTTGGATCCTTAATCATCATTTGATCACGCATTTAACTCGGATACAGGTCAAAAGACTCTGACTTTGTGTTTGATTTTGAGGTGTTTGTCTATGACAACTCGGTATTGACTTTGTGAGGATTAGTCAATAAAATGATTATCATCCCATGTATATAAGTGTTTAACACTCAAACCTATGTCTAATGAATTGGTTTGACAAGTTTATATTTTCTTATTTTCAACTAGATTCAATTTAAAGCATTTGAATAATAAAAGATTAAATGCGAAAAGATTCTTCATTATTGCTAAATAGATAATCTGTTTAAGTAAACTTCCTGCTACGCCATATTATACATGTTTTTTGGCGTGGCGTTATTGCGTTTATTTTAATCATTTCTGGTGAACTTGCGGTACTTAATATTTATATTTGCTATTATTTGGTCTAGGTACTTGTCGTGGAGAAAAAGAAGTTATACACGAAGATTTGTTGCTTAAACGAAGAAATATAAGTGAAGTTAAAAGATTCTCCGACACTGTTTCACTGTTTTGGCTTAACTCGGTCTAGAACTCGGATTGAGTTGACTCAAGCGGCCACAGAATAGAATTTAATTATCTAAAACTTTGATAAACGTTCATCAAAAGGTAATTTTATTACAAAGCAGCCCGGTTTACAAATGAGTACTTCATTACTTTATGGAATGCTATTAATGTCGAAAAGGCCAAAAATACATCCATACATCTAACTTGGTCCACCAAGGTATCTCTAGCTTATAAATACCCTTATTTGGTGCTTGGGTATGAAATTTATTTGATCATTTCATACCATATAAATTTTACAGAGAAAGATCCTAGATAACCTATGAAGTACGCTCGCTCTTTCATCACAAGTGTAGCGACGCACTTTCCACCATCACCTAGTAAGCAGCACAATAATTCTTGTGTGTGCACTTTTGTTCTTCAAACTTACATAACCAAGAAAGGGCTAAGTACTCTAAATGCTGTGTGTATTAACTCCTTATGTGCGCCGCATGAAATAATTAGTCGAGCACTTTGCCTACGATTTCAGCTATAATAGGAGGCCTTGGCTCCTTATTTTACACACATTCAATTAGATTTTCTCATCAATCTACCATATATATCACGAATCTACAAGGTGTGGTTGCATTCCCTTAAGGGTTAGGGATATGTATTAGATTTCGTGGTTTATAGATAATAGTTTTCGGTTCAGGAAACTTGTATCGCAGTCTTGATCGTGTAATATGTTGGTAAAATTTCTACAACTCTTTTAAGAAGTAGTTTTCGAATTTATAATGATTGTTATGATCTTAATCTCTTTGATCATGGAATATAGTAATCTTTTGTTTGTTGTTGGGAATTATGTGATCATTGATAGGAAGCGTTTGGGTTATGTGTTTATTGAATTGGTAAAACATATTTTATATAAGAAAATATGCCAAAAGGTTTCTTTATATATGTGTTCTATCAATCCATCTAATATATTGGTTATAATAACTTATAAAGGCCTAAATGATTTGTTGTTATTAATTGATATAATCACTCGTTATATTTATAGGCCGAAAGGATTTATAACTTGTGATAACTCTATTTTCTAAACTTATAAACACTATTCCAAACACATCATAATCTAAGCGATCATTTCCTAAACAAACATACCTTAATCATTTGATTAAATCATCCCTTTATTTTCTTTTCTTTGGAACATTCAATATATGCAAGATTTGGTTAATTTGATTCGTGACAATCATTTTAACCTTAGCACCTTAATTATAAACTGTGAAAACTTCAATTCCCGTGGAACAACCTGGACTTACCTAAAGCTATACTATACACGATCGGGTATACTCCCCGAGTGTTGTGTTTTTAGTAAAAATCGGTATTTCTAGTATTATAAATTTAAAGCTTGGAAAACACACATCAAGTTTTTGGCGCCGTTGCCGAGGAATTGTTTAAGTTATTATTGTTTTTGGTGCTAAGTTGTTTCTTGTTAAGTTGTCTACTTCTTTTGCAAATCAAAAATTTCAAACTCGCCGTACCGTTTTCTGGCAAACGGAAACCAAAAATCATTTTTCTCCAGGAAGTACGCCGCACATCCTATTTGTGCGCCGGTTTTCCTGAAAACCCAGGAAGTACGCCGTACTTTACCTAAGAACGCCGCACTTTCTGCAAATTTTCACAAACAAAATCTTATTTCAAAAACCAAAACCCCCAATTTGCTAGTCTTAGGTTTTATAATCATTTGGAATTGTATTTTATCTGATTATTTGCCTTATGTATTTGTAATTATCTATTTTATCATAATATTTGAAAAAAAACATAAAATTTCCAGAAAGTCGGCGCACTTTTCCTAAATACGCCATACCTATCAAAAAAATATTTTATTTATTTATCCTTATTTGCTATATATAATTAAATTAAAATATATATATATATA
>BQNB010085078.1:5493-25827 GCA_026074375.1 Tanacetum coccineum
ATGGGTCTGATAATGATTAATAACAATAACTGCTGGCCAATCAGGCTGTGACACACAGCCTGTGTCCCCACTTTAACATGCGCACATGTTAAAAAAACCCTTATATTATATACAAATCAAATCATTTTTCTTTATATGTCATCATCATACATTATTTACCAACCAACTCTTTAAAATATTTATATTAAAAAACATTTAAAAAAAAAACCAGAAAGTGAAGAGATAATTGCGTGAGTGTTTTTTTCCACCATAAAAACAAATTTCACCCGCTTCTAAAGGAGAATAATTTTACAGATATTTTCCCTCAAAAAAACAGACTTTTTTCAGGTAAATACTAAATCATGAAACTTATTATGCTTTTTGTTTTGTTATTTGGGAATATTTGTTAATGGGTTTTGTATACAGATTGAATCTTGGTGCGATTTGTGATGTGATCTGATATGGGTTTCCTTTAATTTGAGTGGGTTTTTTTTAAGGGTTTATGATTTTAGTGTGTATTGAGGTGTTATGTGTGAAATTGTGCTAATTTGATTTTAGTGTAGTGTTATTATGCTGAATTGTATGTTGTTTGCCAGTTTTTGGGAAGGTTGGTTCTGATGGCATCAAGTGTGTGTGTCTTTGAAAAACATTTTTATAGACTATAATTCTGATCATATGAAATCTATTAAACTCAAACAGGTTATGTGTAGTTTAACTATTTTGGATAGTGATAAGTAGTTAGTCACTTAGTTTGATTGATATGGTTTTTGATTGGCTAATTGCGACCTAGATTGGCTATTGGTACATTTGTTTTAGTTTAAAGTTTTGAACCGAGGTAGGTTATTGCATATAACTGTTAAGGTCATATGTTTGTGATGACGTTATATGAGGAAACCAATCAAAAAGTGCTAAATATGATAGGGTGATATATGTACGAGTGAGAGAGATCCCGTGTTATTTGCAGCAAATTTCCTTAGTTAGGTGTACCATGTCATCAAGACGATATTCTAATAGAAACCGGATGAGGTTTTCTATGTTCAGGTTACCCGGGGAGGGCGAGTCTTTCACTCAAATGTACGCAGCTTAACCCAGGTATCCGCGTGGCCGTTTCCGATCTTTTCCCTGGCCACCCCCAAATGTGTACCTAGTATGGTTTGAACTATAGACCTCTTTTGAAGAGGTTAGGTGCCTTACCACAAGGCCATTTGGTAATGGTTCAAGAGCCATCAGTAACTTATTGGGAAATTGAAACTGGTCGTTGTACAAGTGCATATATAATTTATTATAACTTCTTGGCAATGATAGACATCGTTGATAATTATTTGATTTTGTGCTTCGTAAGTTTTCATTTTATTTTGATTGTAATTGGGATTTTATTGATGGTAAATTTTGTAGAATGGGAACAACTGGTGAAACGAAGTATGGTTCTTACACCTACGAGGCCCTTGAGAGGGAACCTTATTGGCCAACAGAGAAGCTTCGTGTTTCCATTACTGGAGCTGGTGGATTCATTGCCTCGCACATTGCTCGTCGTTTGAAAACCGAGGGTCATTACATCATTGCTTCTGACTGGAAGAAAAATGAGCACATGCCAGAAGATATGTTTTGTCACGAGTTCCATCTTGTTGATCTTCGTGTGATGGATAATTGTTTGAAAGTTACAGAAAAAGTTGATCATGTCTTCAACTTGGCTGCTGACATGGGTGGTATGGGATTCATTCAGTCGAATCACTCTGTTATTATGTATAACAATACCATGATTAGTTTTAACATGCTCGAGGCTGCCAGGATCAGTGGAGTCAAGAGGTCAGTCAACTTGAGTTTGTTATCATCTTTGTTATGGTTTTAAATAGTCATGAGTTATAACCTTTGCTTTTAGCACTAACTTACTTTTACAATGTTCTATTATGGTTACATAAATAAGTGCAATAAATTTCTCTCCTTTTCAGAGGTCTCAAAGTAACAGCAACGTATCTTTCTTTTTGCATAGTCTTAATCTATAATTACCTATATTGTTCATTGGCAATAATTACAAATTTTGGTAGTTATTTTTTTGGTCCCCGAAGGTTATTATAGATATTTGACTAATAGTCAACGTTTTTTATTAAACTATATGCCTTATCTAAGATTGTATTGTTTTTCCATATTCAAATTTTAGTTAGGTTACATCTTAGCGTTGATATGCTTACATAACATTTTCATAACCATTTAGGTTTTAAACATTGCACAAGCTTTAACGAGTCCCCAACTTACTTTTGTGTGTAAAGTCAAATTTTGTATATGTTAAGATGGTCACAACTGAAAAAACTTCTATTAAGTTTACATATGATTTTGGGCTCATTGCCAATTCTTTGTATGTTGTTGGAACCGTAAATATCAAATATAATTATATACTATATTTCCCAATCAGGACAATGTCACTATTATGATGCGATGTAAATTGAAACTCTTAAATCCATATGCTTGTTGTGTTTGACTATCTTTGAAATATCTAAAATACCTTTAATCGGAAGAAAAGTAAATAATTTTATTTGACCCGCAGTAACACCATTCTTTAGTTTTTATTGGCAATAGAGGGATCCATTTTTTTTCCTGAAAACGTTTCAGAAGATGGGAATTGTTCCATTAAGTACAAAGTTCCTTGCATGGCAAAAGTTCAAGGAAAAGTTACTTTTTTGTTAATTGTCATCACTAAAAATTGTGACAGATTTATTCCTCTCTATGTATATTTTTTTGACATTTGACGTTTATTTTAACTCTTATGCTACTGTGTACAGGTTCTTCTATGCATCAAGTGCTTGCATATACCCTGAGTTTAAACAGTTGGAGACCAATGTGAGCTTGAAGGAAGCTGATGCGTGGCCTGCTGAGGTAATTAACTTTTGACAGATCAGAAACTCTTACTCCGATATATACATTCTGATACTTTATTATTTTACCCTTTCAATTTAGCCTCAAGATGCTTATGGCTTGGAGAAACTAGCAACCGAGGAGTTGTGCAGGCACTATACCAAAGACTTTGGAATCGAGTGCAGAATTGGTCGTTTTCACAACATCTATGGACCTTTTGGCACATGGAAAGGTATAATCAGTTTTGTAACACAATTAATACATTTTTGTTTTTGTTTTATGTGATATTTTGGCAAGAAAGTACTGTAATATTTTTGTTTTCTTACATCGTAACACTTGCAGGTGGAAGGGAGAAAGCACCTGCTGCTTTCTGCAGAAAAGCCCTTACGGCCACTGATAAGTTTGAAATGTGGGGAGATGGGCTTCAAACTCGATCTTTTACCTTCATTGATGAATGTGTTGAAGGTGTCTTGAGGTAACTCCTTTCGTCCTATTTGTAATGTTTTTTCTTTCGTTTTTTATACTTTATTGCACCAAAACATATTTTGGAATTTAACTTGCTAAAATAGTCAAGTCCTTTGCTCTAAAAGTTGTTCCTTATGTGGCTTAACAGATTGACAAAATCCGATTTCCGCGAACCTGTAAATATCGGAAGCGATGAGATGGTAAGCATGAATGAAATGGCTGAAATTGTTCTTAGCTTTGAGGACAAGAAGCTCCCAATTCACCACATCCCGGGCCCAGAAGGTGTACGTGGTAGAAACTCTGACAATACTTTGATCAAAGAAAAGCTTGGATGGGCTCCTACAATGAGATTAAAGGTAATCTTTTTACTTATGTTCTGCAAGTACTTAATACACAGAGGTTGCAAAATAGGCGGGGTAGGTAACGGGTCATAATAGTATCTTAGATATGATAATCAGAGTTGTAGCTTAAATAATTGTTTAATTTTTTGAATATGATGATAATAGGAGGTTTCATGTTGGGTGAACTTTGGCCCGTTTGACCCATTTTCCTGTTCGCTATTCTCTGATCTAACTTGTTTAACCTGTTTGGAAATAAAACATAAACCAAATTGACCCATTTGTAATATATGGGTCAAAATTGTCATCTCTAGTAATATGTGAATAAATTGGTTCTCACATTATAGAAGTTCATGATAGAGATTTGACTGCTCTTTCGACTTGCATAGTGACTTGTCAACTGACCATATCCTTTATTTAAAATGGATGCAGGATGGATTGAGATTTACATATTTCTGGATCAAGGAACAAATTGAGAAAGAAAGAGGTGAAGGTTTTGACCTTTCGGTTTACGGTTCCTCTAAAGTTGTCGGAACCCAAGCACCTGTGCAACTTGGATCACTCAGGGCAGCCGATGGAAAAGAGTAAAGGCTTCACTTCCAGTTTCTGCTGTCTTCTATTCAAAAATTCTTCTTCCTGGTTTGTTGATGCATTTATTATTTATCTCGGTATGTAATGAATTTAGCAAATTATGAGCTATGCTACTTTGCATGACCTCGTAATTTATTATTGTGCTCTAGCTTCTATCTTATTAATGAATTTGAGGCGAATCTTGTGTCATTTTTATCATAAACTTCTTAATCTACCCACGAGTTTTATGGTATAAGCGGCTGGATGTAGTTATTTCACATCCCAGTTTGTCTATTATATAAGTATCTCTCGAGCTGTTATGAGTTTTTTTTTGTGTGTGTGTGTGTGTTTTTTTTTTTGTGTGTGTGGGGGGGGGGGGGGGGGGGGGGGGGGGGGGGGGGGGGGGGGGGGGGGGGGGGGGGGGGGGGGGGGGGGGGGGGGGTGGGGGGGGGGGGGGGGGTGGGGGGGGGGGGGGGGGTTAAGAGTTTATCATTCAACGGAACCGTCTGTTTGTGAAGTGGTTCGGTTTCTTTGGCACTTTTTTTTCGTTTTTTGGTATTGGTTCAGTTTCAGTTCTCTTGCTAACTCCTGACTGATTTAAGAGTTAGTGGGCACTCTAATGTTTGTACACAGCTTGGGGGTTGATCATGTATAGGATCGAAAATGGTGACCCTGCTTAGGCTGCTTACATTTGAGTCGAAGGTTCGTTTTTCTCGAGTAAACATGAATTGGGTAAACATCATTCCTTAATCAGTTTATTTGAATATTTGGAGACTGGAGGTGTTCATCGGTTCGGTTGTCGGGTGGTTCGATTATTCGGTTCGGTTATTTTTTTTTCCGGGTAAAACCGAAAATCAAATTCAAATTGGATTAAAACGAACCGAATAACATAAAACCGAACCCCATAACCAAAAAACGAACCGAATAATCCGCATTACATGATTTTAATTAATGGTGAGCTTTTGTTTTAATGGAAGTTTCTCTTATTTACCTTCTTTCAAATATAGGATTATCAAATATATATATATAGAGAAAGTTTCCAGAAGCTTCCTAGATATGTTTCTTAAGTCTCTTTTCTAGACTCTTCTTAAGAAACTATCTATCTAGAATATTCCTTAAGTTTCTACCAAAAAAGGACCAAAATATCCTTTAGATCAAAATTACTAAACTACCCTTAGAGCTAACATTCAAACATCTAACAATCTCCACCTTGAATTTAGCTCCTAAGTAGCTCCGTATTTCCAATTATCAATATTGAGCACATCTAAACAGTGACGATAACTTGATCAAAGGAACCGGTTTAGTTAACACATCGCAGGATTGTCTGTGGTGCCAATCTTCTTCACTTTGATCCTTCTTTGGAATGAATGAAGTGATTACGGACTTCAAAGTGTTTAGGTCGGTCTTGGTAAACTTGGTCTTTAGCCAAACAGATAGCACTCATGCTATCACAAAACACGATCGCTTGATCTTGAGGGAAACCAAGATCTTCAATCAAACCTTTCAACCAAATTCCTTCCTTAGCTGCTTCTGTTAAAGCCATATACTCCGCTTCGGTAGTAGATAAAGCGACCGATGGTTGTAATGTAGCTTTCCAACTTACAACCGAACTTCCAATAGTGAACACATATCCTGTTAAGGATCTTCTAGCATCAAGATCAGCAGCATAGTCCGAATCTGAGTATCCGGCAACCAAATATTCACGTTCACCACCGTAAATAAGGCCAACATCAGATGTCCCTTTCAAATAACGAAAAATGCGTTTCACCGCATTCCAATGCTCTTTTCCAGGATGAGCCATATACCGTGACACAACACTCATCGCGTGAGCTATATCCGGCCTCGTGCAAAACATAACATACATAAAACTTCCAACAGCACTCGCAATAGGGTATTCGGGACATATACTCTATCTCTGCTTCACTTTGAGGTGCATAAGTAGTCGATAAACGAAAATTGGCCGAGAAAGGAGTATTTACTGATTTTGCCGAACTCATGCCAAAGCGAGAAATAATCTTCTCAATGTAACTTTTCTGTGATAAGAAAAGGATTACCCTGTTTTCTGCTCTCGAATGATTTTTCCCCCCCCTATGCCCAAAGATCTTTCGAGCTGCTCCCAAATCTTTCTTTCATACTCCGTGTTGAGAAGGATCTTCAATCTTCTTATTCTCTCTCATATCTTTTTGCTGCTACGAGCATTATCCATCAACGTACAAGAGTAGGTAGATTGTGATCCCGACGGAGCACCTTTTCATGATAGACACAACAGTCAATAAGCACTTCTACTTAAAACCTATGCTGACCATAAAGCTGTCAAAATCTTTTGTACCATGCTCGGGACTGTTTTCAAACCATAGAGAGATTTTCGGATCTTACAAACATAGTCTTCTTTTGCCTGAACAACGAAGCCTTGGTTGATCATATAAAAATCTCTTTGTCCCAAAGGATCACCCCCCACCAAGTGCCGGTACAAATGCCCCCTTCCCACCCCCCCCTCATCCCTACATTACCTCTAACACTTGTTCACCCCCCAAATTCCTAAGTCCATGATGTGGCCCCTTACTAAGGATATAAACCCCTTGTGGTGTGTGATGTATGACGTACCTCTGGGAGAAAATCTTTGTAATCGATTCCCTCAATTTTTGGCTAAATCCCTTCGCGACCAAAGTGTCTTGAATCGATATGTTGTCGAGGCCCGATAAGACGGTTTTCTTTCTTGAAACCACTTACAACCAAAACAACTTTTCTTCTCATGCAGGAAGTATCTTTCACAATGACCATGTATTGTTCTTATGAAGAGATTCTATATCTTCACCATAGCCGCACTCCACATATCTGAATTTTAGGAAGTATAGTTCTTGATAAGTGGCGGTTCAAGGGATCACCTCTTCCGCTACTTGCAATGCTGTATGGTGACATAGTATGATAACCGAGGACGGACTAGAGCTTTTGCATCTCTACGGGGTCTATCAAGAGCTTAGACCCTATATTGCTCATGTTCCAAATGTGTGAATTTTGGAGGATCTAGTAAAGTAACATCGTGGTCGTATCTTATGAACTTGTGCTCCAGTAATCCAACCTGTTTAGCAACATGTCCACCGTTTCGGGAAGGCCACCCTCTTTCAACTTAGATTCACCGAATCTGGCTTTAAACGAAACAAGTGATCCTCGTCAAATGTCACATCGCGCGTAAGAATGGACTCTTCTTTCCGGATGGTGACCATAATTGGTTAGCTCCTTTAACCCCCCGTTTCATAAAACCCCCGTTATCCATAAAATGCCTTTATTGGCTCTCGGATTTAACTTACGTCATAACATGTAATAGGCGGGGCATCTCCAAAACACGAAGTTTGAATAATTGGCAGGTTTCCCGAGTCCAAACTTCAATTGAGTATTGCAATCATAGCCTGGTGGCAGGAGACTGTTGACTAGTAGCAAGTTGTATTAAAGTGCTTGCCCAAAACTTCTATCTAATCCGGCAGTCAACAGTAGCACGAGTTTTTCTTTACAGTGTCTGTTTCATTCGTTCAGCTACCCGTTTTGTCTGATAACACCAGGGAGTGTACGATACAGTGTAATGCCTAACAATTCCATTCATCTCGACAAAAGCGCTTTCAAATTCTCTCGAACAAAATTCAAACCGATTATCGGTACGAAGACGCTTAATCTTCCTTCCAGTTTGGTTTTCAATCAGAATCTTCCAATGCTTGAATTTCTCAAACGCCTCACTCTTGTGTTTCATCATAAACACCCACGTCATTCTTGAGAAATCATCAATGATTGAGAGAAAATACCGAGCACCACCGAGAGAGGTACTCGTGAAGGCCCATACAATCAGCATGAAGTAATCGAGAGTACTTTTGTTTGATGAATTGCTTTCGTGATATTAACCTCTTTTGTTTTCCCATATACCAATGCTCACAAAACTCCAAGTTAGCAACCTTGTGGTTGTCAAGTAGTTCTCGCTTACTCAATATGACAAATGCCATTCTCAATTCATATGTCCAAGCGCATATTGCTACAACTTTGTCAAATCTGAAGTACTCTTCTCTGTACACGAAAACAGAAGCAGAACTTGTGATTGTTTCACCTTGTAAAGTGGAAGGAAGAATGTACCTTTAGTGGCTTTCATAACCTACAAAGCTCCTTTCGGAAACACGAAGATAACTTTCACTAGTGTATATTGAAACCTTTCGAGTCTGAACACACCGAGCGGATCAGATTTTTTTGAGATTGGAACATGACGAAATCGGTGAGCGTACTAACAACTTCCATCATGCATTCTAATATGAATTGTTCCGATTCCAATAACTTTGCATGGTGAATCATTGCACATAAAAGACAGGCCAGCATCAAATCTTATATGTCACGAACCATCCCGGGTTTCTAGGAACTCATTTGAAAAAGATAAGAGAACCATGATCCAGCAAAGTAGGTGTTCCCTTTATAGTCAAAACTGACAATACCACACTCGCGTTCCGAACCCGGGTCATCTTTAGCCAACTGCGGCTACTGGCCTTTCTCCTTGGAAGCGTAGGTCATGGTTTTCCAGTGGCTTCCTTTATGGCAATAATAACAAGTGTCTTGAGGATTTGACCCTCGAGATCTCGACTTAGATCTATCTTTCTATCTTCCTTTACTTTGCCTTTTTGTGTTCAGATGCCTGCCTCTATCTGGCTCGTATTGACAAGCAACGGGTTGAGATTCCGAAATTCTGATGCTTGATGACGAAGCTCTCTGGGAATGTATAACGGATCGAACTCTTCCAAATGTAATAGTCTTTACCACATATAAGGAATTTCACAAAGTTCTCATACGAGGGGCGGTAATGAAAACAAGAGAATAAGGGCAGCATCTTCATCATCATTCTTGACATCAACCATTCTTAATCCATTAGGATGGAATTCAATGCATCAAGTTGTTCTTTTAATTGCCGAGGCCCTCTTTCATCGTACTGAAAACAACCCGTTGGTTGAGTATACAACTTATTCGTCAACGACTTGGTCATGTAAGTTTTATAGTTTCTTACCAAACACCCGCAGCTGTTTCTCATTCCGCAACATCGTTATAGAACCTCATCTCGATTAAAGATAGCAAAATAGGTAAGCAATGCGCATTTTCATCTAGTGGAGTTGAATTTGGCATCGGACTTTCAGCGGTTTGGGGACGGCTAGAGGTGCCCAAAACCTTGTGCTTCAATAAGGCGAACCTTTAACTCGCCACAAACTGACGTTGCTTTTGACATTGAACATTATCGACAGCTACTAACCGATGTTGATGGCTGAGAGACATTTTATACAACAAGCGGTTTTCACAAAATTTACTGATGTTCTTATAACTCTCCACGATACAAATTTGTTCTTCTACAACTCAAATTCATGATCTTGAATTTCTCCTCACCTTCATACCCGATCAGAACAGCAAACACCAAACACCAACGAAGAACAGATCCAAAATGATATCAAGAAAGTGAATCTTGAAATCAACCAGAAGCTTGCTTCAAACACGATCGGTCAGCTCTGATACCAATTTGTTAGGATCAGGTTCTAGTAGCTAGACAATATCAGATCAAATACAATGATCAAAACAGGGAGTTTTAGGACAAGACTTAAAATGGTGAGCCTTTTGTTTTATGGAAGTTTTCTCTTATTACAATCATCTCAAATACAAGGATACAAATATATATATATATAGAGAAAGTTTCCAGAAGCTTCCTAGATATGTTTCTTAAGTCTCTTTTCTAGACTCTTCTTAAGAAACTATCTTTCTAGAATATTCCTTAAGTTTCTACCAAAAAAGGACCAAAATATCCTTTAGATCAAAATTACTAAACTACCCTTAGAGCTAACATTCAAACATCTAACAGATTAAAACGAACCGAATAACATAAAACCGAACCCCATAACCAAAAAACGAACCGAATAATCCGCATTACATGATTTTAATTATTTATTTATTTATTATATAAACTTTTAGCAAAAAAAGTTCAATCTTAAAAAATGTTATATTTATATAAAGGAAGAGTTTTAATAACTTTTTTTTATATATAAATGTATAAAATATAAATATATTTACAAGAATTCGGTTTCGGTTTAGATTGTCAAAACTTTAATCGAACTGAAAATCTAACATTTAATTCGGTTCAGTTATTTTTTATTCGTTTTCGGTTTCGGGTTCATGTGGGTTTTGAATTTAGACGATCTAGGGGTGAGCAGAAAAACCAAAAACCGAAATCGAACCGAACCGAACTAATAACCAAACTGAATTTGCCAAACCTAACCGAAATACAAATTCGGTTTTCGGGTTGGATATAGGTTTGACAATCTGAATCGAAAACTGAATTTATATAAATATATATATATTATATATATATTTATATATATAAAAAGACCACTAAATTTTTATCCTAATATAAAGAAACATTTTTTAAGTATGAAATAATTATTTTTTGCTAAATATCTATGTAATTATAATTATTTTCAATAAATTGTGTAATTCAAGTTATTTGGGTCAACCCGAAAACCGAACCGAATTCAAATTCGGTTTACGGCTCGGTTCGGTTCGGTTTTCAGGTTGACAATTTTTTTAACTGAACTAATTGAACCGAACTGACCGAACAACCCGATAACCGAACTGACCTGTCACACCCCGACATAGGCGGAAACACGGGTATGCGACGATGAATGATCAATCATAACACAAGATGAACTAATTGAACCGAAAACTAAAATGCATTAACGAAAAGTGTCATGATGACCTTCAACCCCAAATACAGATTTGAGTGAAGTCCCAACAAGAACACATCAAATAGTCACCAATTATTATAACCAAAAGCCCACGCATGGGTCCATACTAGTCTTGACCCAAAACCTCAAAGTACTAAGTTTAAAACAAACACCAAATGCAAGACCTCTCGATACATGATCCATACAAGATACTCTTAAAGTCTGCTAGCTCGCAGCACAACCTTACTGATCATTAACTTCACCTGAAAATGATACTCGAAAATGTCAACAAAAATGTTGGTGAGCTCGTAGGTTTGAAGAAAACCCAGTCGCTGTGCCAATATTTTAAATAGCGGATAATTATGCAATATGACAGTGAATATATGCAAAACATTCCAATTTCATGACTTAGCATCCCCGCTAATCATACACCATGACATAGCATCCTCGTGCTAGTCATCACAACAGCATATACCCATGCTCTTGGAGTCGCAACTCCGAGGTCACCCGCACCTAAAGCCTACCAGCTAGAGCATTTACTTAGGGCAAGACCGTCACAAACATAGCAAATCCATGATAATCACATACATTGCCATGCATCTCGATGCACGCAAGTACAATCAAACCACATAATATTCACATAGCAGTCATAAGCACATAACATTGTCCTAAAAAAATCACGTTTCGCACAGTAAGAAAACACATTCAAAACAGTTTTGAGTATCATTTTCCCCCAACGGAAAAGACATAAAAAGTGGGGCTACGAGAACTCACCTCAAACAAGGGTGTCTAGCAGCAAACTCAATATCACACAAGCAAATGCAAAGACGTCCGAACACGACCTAGTCGAATTAGTGTTCCACTTAGATATTTATTTCCAAAACAATTTTCAGGTTTGGTGTATAGAGGTCAGATGCGCGTTGTACGGTCATCCTTAACGTTTTCAGTGGTGTGATGGTTGACGACTTAGTTTCAAAAGATAACATACTTCCAATTCGTACCTTAGTATAATATATATACTTATACCATTTAATACAATAGTAGAGTAATATAAGAAAATTCTTATAATAAACACTTATAAATATACTTCGGTAAATCCATTCGGTACTCTTAGTTATCATTAATTAATCATTTAGATTATAAGTAATGAAACGTTTATTTATGCTAAACAATTTAGAAAAGTTTAGTAAAAGTATATTTTTCGTTTTTTAGTCGACGTATTAAAATAATAATATATTATTATTTTATCGTAAACTCACGTTTTGAGTTAAAAATTTATAGAGTAGACTTTTACGAAAATTTTGACCATGACCGTTGTTTATACGTTTTCCAAGGTTTTAAACCTTAATTTCAAACATTTTCCACAATTTCACCATTTTTCGTCAAAATACCAAAACTATTTCTCGCAACATTTATCAAAGCATATTTTCTCCAAAACAACATTCAATATCATTTCATAAGTATGCTCCAATTTCCAGAAGTTCATTAAAACTCATAAAACGACTAGTTTTGGCTTATTGCCTAATAAGGATCCATTAAGATATTCGTATACATAAAGTACGTTTTAGACCAAATACTAAAGCCCATTAGTAAAAAAATAAGGCCCAAAAAAAAAAATAGCTAATCAAAATTAATCGAAACACAATAAGCCCACCAATAAGCAACGACTTTTGGGCCAGTGAGCTTTAGAAGACCTACACACCATAATAAGGTTTCATATAAAAAGTACTAAGCTACGTAGTAGTATATTCGGTTATCACCTTAAGCTATCAAAATAGTCCACAAAAATATAACATACAAGGTAAATAACAAAAAACATTTTCCTTGTACTCCCTAATTTGCGAGAGCTTATAAGCTCATAATAAAGTCCAAATAAGTGCCTTAAATAGCCAAATAAGTACTACCAAAATAAGCTAAATAACAAATAAATGTTTTTCAACCATCACAACCACGACAATAAAACTACAAAACCTTAACCCCATTTTCTTTGAGTTCGATACATTTGGAAAGAAAGACAAGTTAGAATCGAGTTATGTAGGACCATTTGAGATCCTTGGATGGATTGGGCCTATAGTTCGGTTGAGAATTTTTGTCTTATAAATTGAGTATCCACACTTGTTCGTTGAGCAAGGAATCATTGGGAGTTTTAGTTGAAGTTGGGTACGTAAGGTTCCTTGTAGACCTTAGTATGCCCTTAGATGTGTTTGTGATTTTGGATTAAAGTTATTTTATGAATAAACTCGAAGTCGAGCCGATTCTTTAAAAACGTTGGGCTTTGTAACAACTTATAACTTGGTTTCAAGACAGTTCTTGTTTGATGAGTTGCGAGACCGGGTTGTAAATGACGTTGTTACACAACTTAAGGTTTTTAACGAGTTTCCTTGATGACGGGCGAGGTTCAGGTAGTCGGATGTTTCGTTTCATGTGGAGTTGTTGTGTTGCTAATTGCACCCTTGTGAGGGTAAGTAAAGTCATTAGCAGTTGGATTCGATTTGTGGAAGTTTGTCGAGATTAAGGTTGACAAGACTTTTGTTTTGTCAAGGAACCGTTGAGTTTGTGGACCGAGAGGTCAAGAGTTTAAAGCGTAGTAAGATAGTGTTAGTACAATTTCGTTTGGATTCGAAGCGTGGTCCTGAGTTTACTAGGGAACACAAGGATTAAATGAGGTCTAAGTGTCCTCAGTTGTTTGTCGATAGTGATATTGCCTCGAGTAGTTAAATCTCGGGACGAGATTTTCTCAAGGTGGGGATAATGTAACAACCGTGACTTGAGCAGGTTAGTCAAACCTTTAGTGTTGACTTATATGTCTGTTGCAATGTACGGTTTATGTGATTTTATGTGTTATGTGTGCTATTATGTGTTTATGAGGTGTTGGTAATCCATTTATTGAGTGTGATCATCTCAATAAGATTGGAATAATGGTGAAAAATTGTGAGTTCCTTCCGTTCACTTTTAAGTGACAAGGAAATAATTATCGTGAATTTAATGTTTTGTCTTAAATGTGTAAGTATTTATACGTATACGTATTTTTGTGTTAGTAATTTAAGATAAGTTTAGGTTTTAAAGGTTAAGTTAAGAGAAATAAGTTTGTTAAAATATGAGAGTTTCTGGTAAACTTTCTATTTTTAGAAAGTGAAATTTGAAATGAAAAGTTATTTTTAGAAAGTAATTTCCAAGCAAAATGGTTTAACAAAATTAGTTCAGGTTTTTATAAAACTTAAGTATAAAGATAATTAATTAAATAAAAATAAAAAAGAAAAAAAATATATATATTTTTTACCCATGAATAGTAAATCCGAATTTTATATAAAAAAAATAAAATAGAATTAGATATAAACTAGGAAAACTTAGGCCTTATCTTATATTCGGATATGGGGGCTATAATTATAAATCCAAAACCTCATTCCCTTCTCTATTTTGTGTCGTCCGATTTGAGAGGCAAGGAGGAGGGAAAATTTTTTTAGGGGTTAAACAAAGGTAAGTTTTCTTTTAAATTTTGTGTTTAATTCATATTTATAGATAATTTGTAAAAATTGTGTTAACCTGAATTTATGATGGTTAGAAAAATTAATTGGGGTTAATTCAAATTAGGGTTTATACTTCTGTAATTGTTGTAATTAATTAAAATTAGGGATGATTAGTATTAATTTATATGCATAATTGTGTATTGGTTAGGGTTAAATCACCTTAGAGTTTCATGAGATTAATATGTAGTAGCAGAATTTAGGGGTCGACTTATCCCTCAGCTTATATCTTCATGATTTGGAAAAGCAAGTTTTTTTATGAAATTTATGAATTTATTACTTTCAGAGAGTCTAGTTTCTAAACATTCGCTCGACATATTTTGAGTTCGGGAAGGCCTTCAAAGTGAAGTCTTTCGCAAAATAAGGTGTTCTACACACAGTAAATACGGGTCAGATTTGGGTCTAATTTCTCGGACAGTAAAACCCCTACTTAAAATTTGAATTGGACTTAGCCCTTCTACAGTAGTTAAGTCTTATGTGTCTATTAAGTATCCTCCAAAGGAATTTAATCAATTCAAAGCTTAAGTATGCTTTTTAGAGTCAAACAGTGTGAGTGCGCAAACCAGTAACCGATTAGAGGAACAGTTTCTAAGGTTTGATTTTTATTTGGATAGGGTTTATATACAGTTGATATTAATGTATGGGTGTCCTAAGTTAGATCTAGTCCACATATAGGAATATGTAGTGGTTTTGGTTAGAATTTTGAGGTGTTTAAGTGGTTGAGTTTAGGGTCGCACATTGTCGTGTGTAAACTTTCTTGCATTAAAGTGAGAAAGTGTGAAGTGTAAATGTTTAGTGTGTAAGTAGTAAATGTAAGTTGTTGTAAAGTTGTTAAAAACAGGTGTATGTAGGACTATGATAGAAACATGTAGGTATCCAGCTTAGTGAGTTACATCATATTGGGTTGAATGCTAATTTGATGGTAACTTATTTTGTGCTTGTATTGTTTAGATTGTTCGTGATTTTTGTGAAGCGTTTGTGGATTTGAAGCTAGCAATCAAGTGAGTTTCATAGTCCCATTTTTAAATGTCTTTACATGTTTGCGGATGTGTGAAAATGTAGTTGCTTGTGATCTAAAGATGTTTTGAATGCTGTGATTATGTGGTTAATGGTGTATGGACAATATGTTACTGTTATATGACTTATTGTTGCATGTTGAATGTGATATTGGTGTTATCGTCTACTCATGTAGGCAAGGAATTGGGATTTTGTCCGAGTGGTAATGTGGTGTTACGTCTACCTTATGTTGCAAAGATCCTTAGAGCTGATCAAGCTCCTTGTTGATTATGTGGTTATCGGTATCCAAGGGAGTCTGAATTGGGTATTGGATCCTTTCCATGACTATTAGTGGATCGGGGGTAACGTTCCTACCCAGTATGTGTATGGTTTTTTTTTGGGAATGGTGAATCTGTATTTGCATGCTAGCATAAGTTCAGTTAGTTTTAATTGTGATGTCCGCAAATGGACTTTTTCTGATGTGATCACAGAATTTCTGTTTTGTAAAGTTGTTAATATTGTGGTTTTTGTCCTAAACCTATGACTCTCTACCTCATACTATGTGTTGACGTATAGTTTAGCATTCATTTTCAGTGGGCACCATGTGAGTTAGGCGAAGTGAATTAAAAGAGACCGTGGAGCTTGAAGTTTTTATGGTGCATGTTAGCAATGTATGAGTATTGTTGCTCATGTTCTTTTATTAGTGGGAAATTTCTTTTTCATAATAAAGACGTCTTTTATGTTTTGTTTAGTTATGGTATGTCTATGACACCTTGTGTCTAGTACAGTCTTTTTAAAACTTTGATTTGTCTTTCATTTTTAGTAATGTGTCTCTATATGTTAGACATGTCATTGTTTGTGATGATATCATTCTTGTTAACGCCTCGTGTTTGCCTCGGCCTTGGCGGATGTGGACAAGTCAGATGACCCTTGAAGCCACTCCATGTTGAGTTCTTCTGTTGATTAAGGATGAACCAGAAGTTGATTGAGGAACATCCGCTTAACAAAATTTGCCTATACATTCTGAATCTCACTCCCAATACACGAATTCATAAAGATCACCTAATCGCAAAAAGATGTGATGGTGTGTGTAAAGTATCTGTTCAGACAAAGAAGAATGAACATAACATACTTCTAAACAGGGGTTTCCCAGGTGCTGGTGTGATAAGAGACAAATCACATGTCACTCTGAATACTTTGTTTGTATGCTGTTGATTTTTATCTCCAGATTGAAGTCCACATGCATTGACTAACGTCTCTATTTATTCATCTTTGGGGTGGAAAAGCAATTGCAGGGAGAACTTCTGAATTCAATACTCACAACAGGTTTGGCTAATTGTGGATTTTGCATATTGGGAAGAGGGCCATGGATCCAAGATGGGTCTTCAAAAACAAGAAAGATATAAAGAAGGATTGTGTTTTGGAATAATAGCAAGGTTGGTTGCTTCCAGGGTCATTGAACTAGAGAGGTATTAGACTATGAAGATGTTTTTGCTCTGGGGCATGCTCCTGTGGCAAGAATTGAGGCAATAAGATTGTTTTTAGCCTATGCTTCTTTTATGGGTTTTTTGGTATATCAAATGGATATGAAGAGTGCATTCTTATATGGAACTATTGAGGAAGAGGTTTATGTTACTCAACCACCATGATTTAAAGATCCTGACAATCCAGATAAAGTTTACAAGGTGGTCAAGGCACTTTACGGGTTGCATCAAGCACCAAGAGCATGGTATGAAACCTTGGCTAACTATCTGTTGGGTAATGGGTTTAAAAGAGGGAAAATAGATCAGACATTGTTTATCAAGAAGTAAAAAGGACATATTTTGCTTGTATAGGTCTATGTTGATGACATTATCTTTGGCTCTACAAACAAGGAACTGTGTACTAGATTTGAGAAGCTTATGAAGGATAAGTTTTAGATGAGTTCTATGGGAGAACTTACTTTCTTTCTAGGATTACAAGTACAGCAGAATGAAGATGGAATATTTATCAGCCAAGATAAATATGTAGATGATATTTTGAAGAAATTCAACTACACTGATGTAAAGACTGCTTCTACTCCAGTTGATTTGGAAAAGCCTTTAGTCAAAGATGGAGATGCTAATGATGTTGATGTACATCTATATAGATCTATGATTGGGTCCTTGATGTATCTTACAGCATCTAGACCAGATATCATGTTTGCATTGTGTGCATGTGCCAGATTCCAAGTTACTCCAAAGACATCACATTTCTTAGCTGTAAAAAGAATTTTTAGATATTTGAAAGGCAAACCAACTTTAGGCCTTTGGTATTCTAGAGATTCTTTATTTGAACTAGTTGCTTATACTGATAGTGACTATGCTGGAGCCACTCAAGATAGGAAGTCAACAACTCGAGGTTGTCAGTTTTTGGGAAACAGGTTGATATCTTGGCAGTGCAAGAAGCATACTGTGGTTGCCACCTCTACAACTGAAGCTGAATATGTGGCTGCTGCTAGTTGTTGTGGACAAGTTCTCTGGATTCAAAACCAATTGTTGGATTATGGGTATAATTTCATGAATACTATGGTTTACATTGATAATAACAGTACTATCTGCATTATTGAAAATCATGTTCAATATTCTAAAACAAAACATATAGAGATTAGACATCATTTTATAAGAGATTACAATGCTAAAAAGTTAATTCAAATGGTTAAAATTAATTCTGAACATAATGTTGCAGATCTTCTTACAAAAGGTTTTGATGCTGGAAGGTTTCAGTACTTGGTCTCAAGTATTGAAATGCTTAATCCTTAAAGTTTAAATCTCTTTATGTCTTTGTAAAGTTTTGTAAAGGATTAGTACTGTTAGTTGTATCCATTAGTACTGCTAAGTATAACTAGTACTGTCAGTTATACTTAATACTGTTAGTTAAAACTGCTAGTCAAAATTAATACTGCTAAACAAGAAAATGCTTTGGATTGTGTTTTTCTTGGTTTTGGACTAACACTTGCAGGATAAGAAAGCAGTATGATTAACTTTGATGATACCAATTGTAAAGTTTGCTATAAGAAGTTATTGCTGATTGTTGACCTCTGAAGTATTGTTTGAGAGGAAGTTAATGTTTTTGGATAACAGTTTTTAACTTTTATTCATGGGTTATGCCTAAATACGGATCCTCATGAATTCTCACATGTCTATCTAGTCTTTTTAGTGTGCTTGTGATGAATAGAGGCATGTTGTTGTATAATTATTGAAGACAGAGTTAATACTGTTAAGATATCTCTTACTACTGCTAAGCAGAAAATTAGTACTGCCAGGCAAAAGTTAGTACTGCTGAGACAAAGCAGTTAGTGCTGCTACTTATGTCTGATATCGGACAAAAGAGCTTTTTGGATCTCGGACAATGAAGGATCTCGGGCAGAGGCAGTTTGGAGTTTTAAATTTGTTACACACACACGTTCAAGAGGTATTTGAGATAGATTTAAATGTTCTTAAAGATTTAAAAAGGCTCATATTTATTGGTTTAATTGGTTACGAAGAAGGTTAATTATCACTTATTTGGAGTTGAAGTAAAGTTTCACGGGTTTGTGTTCTTATCATATCTCAATAGCTTACAACATTTGGTGGTAACTTGTTCGTGCTTAGAAACGATGTGACGAAGACTTGACAAATCTAGCAAAGGTGTGCGATCTAACTTATGGTGCTCAATGCTTACATTTGCTATCACTTTGGTCTGGTGTCTCATAGAAGATGAGGATAATTGTCAAGAGGTTGCGATCTACTTATATTTTACAGATTTATTTATAAGTTTGGAGTCACGTGGATAGTATAAGACATAAGACACAAGACACAAGTTTAGGTTATTCTACTTCAGCATCAAGTTCATTATACTTAGTTTTTCTTCATCAGTAATCATTATATAGAGCCTACAGAATTTGAAGATTCAAGAGATGGTAAACATATTGGTTTCAGGGGAAGCTTATTGTCAAAAATGTTTAACCATCAGGATTTGTTCATGCACCACTTGAAGTGAAAGGTTTCATTACTACTGCTAGTTGTTTATTACTGCTGCTAGTTTAAGTTTCTACTGTCTTAAGTTCATTTATCTTATTATGCGTCATGGAGGGTAATTTGAGACATTGTAAGGCTGGATTAGTAGTGTAGTATATGGTTTATAGTTGTAAAGATTCAAGTTGCTTATCTTCACAAAACCCCTATTGGAGTATGACAAAAAGGGGAAGAAGATTATAAACAATAGGATTTGCAGCTTATTATGTGTGATGACATGGCATGGTATAAAGAAAATCTACTTAAGGGGAAGTTTTACTTTCATTCAGGGAGATGATTACATCTCAACTTCAGGGGAAGTTTTGGCTTTATGATGAAGTTCGTACACGACTTTGTTTGTTTTGTCATCATCAAATAGGGGAAGATTGTTGGGAATTATTGATTTGATGAGACAAAATAAATAAAAGAATGAAACATAAGGACTAAATCTAGCATTATAGAAATCTACAAGCTAGTGGAGGATATTCTACAAAAGATAAAAGATTCCAAAAGATATGATTCTTGAAGATAAAGATGAAGTTTATTAAAGATTTAAAAGATTTAGTTTTCTTATACAATTAAGTTTTCCCTTGTAAATCTAGATGGACTCTACTATATAAAAAGATCCCTAGATATAGTTTTAGGTGTGCCAAAAAGTGTGTGTGTGCACCAAAGGTTTAAAACGTATGTGTGGGTTTACACGTCCCATAGGAAGATGTAGATGCTAGCATATGTTATAGCCCCAAGGTCATTAGTTTGATGTGTTGATGTAACTATTTTACCATTGATCAGGTAAGATTGGGGCTTGTAGTAGTCATTGTATAAAGATGATGATGAAACCTTGTAAGGCAATAATAAAGAATGTTCTTAATGT
>BQNB010085079.1:0-28569 GCA_026074375.1 Tanacetum coccineum
TTTCAAGATGTAATATTAACTGTGATGAATTCTATGTCTTTGAATAATGATTCTATGAATATTGAAATACAAGAGTGTGAATCGTGTGAAAAGTGTGTGAATCGTGTGAAAAGTGTTTGAATCTTGATGTTGAGCTTTCCAAATCAAAACAAGCATATAATGATTTTTTGAAAAATTATTCACAACTTGAAAAATATTGTATTTCTCTCGAAGCATCAATGCAATTACAACAAGAAGTTTTTCATAACGATGAATCTTGCGTTAATCAAAATGTTGTTGAAATTCAAGAATATTTTGAAATTAATGATTTGAAAGCTCGGCTACAAGATACAGACAAGACCATTTGTAAGTTGAAGGCAACTATAAAATCTTTGAGAGAGAATACCAAGGAAGAGAACGTTAATCCTTATAAATGTGATCTTGAGCCCATAAATAAGGAACTGGAAAATAGTGTAGCAAACTTGCTTTCTGAGAACGAACGTCTTTGTAATGAAATTAATCATGTGAAACAGGTTTTTAAAGATCAGGTTGACTCAATCAAACGGACACGTGTTCGTCATAAAGAACAAAATGACTCTTTAATTAACAAACTGAACTTAAAATATTTGGAAAATGAGGATTTAAAAGCTCAAATTCAAGACAAGGTTTTTGTGATAACATCATTAAAAAACAATTTACAAAAATTAAAAGTGAAAGAAATTGTTGAAAATGTTGTTCACGTACCTTCTGCCACCACTATTGCTCCAGGCATGTTCAAGCTTGATTTAGAACCGTTGCCTCCTATGTTATTGCAAAACAGGAAAGTTCACATAACCTATCTTAGGAACACTCAAGAACAAGCTAATATTCTTCGGGAAATAGTCGAACAAGCTAAGGCAAAACAACCTTTAGATAGCAAGTTAGACCTTGCTTGTAAGTATGCCACAAGAATTTAAGAGTTGCTTATATATGTTCAAGATACGTGCCCTAATGCGATAATACCTAGTGCTAAGAAGGTTACTGTCAAACCCATGAACAATGTCAAGAAAGTTAGGTTTGCTGAACCTCTCACATCCTCAAGCAACATTAAACAGGTAGAGTCTTCAAATACAACAGATTCTAACACACTTGTGTTGTCTTCTACATGAGTGAAGTGTTCTACTAGTAATTGTGGATCAAAGCCTCCAGGCAATAAAAGGAATGATAGGATCTCGCAATCACCAAGTAGGAACAAGAAGAATAAAGTAGAAGCCTAACCTAGGAAAGTGAAAAAAGTGAATCGTGTTGTTAAACCTGTTTGTGATGTTGATGTTAAGCATTCACTGTTAAAAGCGAATTCTAAAATTCTCGGTGCTACTTGTAATAAATCTATGTTTGATGGTGTTCATGATAAATGTCTTCTTGATCTTGTGCAAAATGGGAATAACCATACTAAATCTGCTAAGAAACATAGAAAACAAAATGTTTGGAAACCTACGGGTCATGTATTCACTAAAGTAGGATTTAAGTGGAAACCAACAGGCAGAACTTTCACTATAGTTGGTAACTCGTGCCCTTTAACTAGGTTCACCTCAACTAACGTAGTGCCCCCTAAGCAAACCACTTCCCACTCAGATGAAGTACAAAAACCATAGATAAAAGTCTATTGCAGGAAACCCAAAAATGTTAAAAACATAGGTTCGAGTAAAATAACTAAGATTGTAGAATCTCATAATGCTAACCACTCAGAACCCAATCAAACCTGGGGATCCAATGCAACAGATATTCCATCGTATTCTTCTCTTGTCATGACAGGTTGTCCAGATTGTACTCTGGTATCTGGACTCTAGCTGTTTGAAACACATGACAGGGAATCGCTCTCAGCTTATGAACTTTGTTAGTAAATTTCTAGGTACTGTTAGATTCGAGAACGACTAGATTGCAAGGATTATGGGGTATGGTGACTATCAGCTGGGAAACGTTATTATCTTAAGGGTATACTACGTTGAGGGACTTGGACATAACTTGCTTTCTGTTGGCCAATTTTGTGATGTGGATCTTGACGTTGCATTTTGGGAAAACACTTGCTTTATTCAAAATTTGGAAGATGTTGATCTACTTTTAGGATCCCGAGACAAAAATTTGTATACAATTTCTCTTGATGACATGCTTAAATCATCTCCGATCTGTCTTCTATCCAAAGCGACAAAGACTAACTTTGGTACTTTGAACAAGCTAGCTAAAGACGGTCTTGCACGAGGAATTCCTAGGCTTAAATTTCAGAAAGATCATTTGTGTTCAGCATGTGCATTAGGGAAAAGCATAAAATCCTCTCATCAACCCAAAGCTGAAGACACTAACCAAGAGAAACTATATCTTTTACATATGGATTTGTGTGGCCCGATGCGTGTGGCTAGTTTTAACAGGAAAAGGTATATCTTCGGGACTTAGTTGACTTTGGTGTAGCAATTTATATCATCAATATCCTGAAGAGAGAAATGCGCTCATCCGGGACTTAATTGACTTTGGTGTTGCGGTATCAAATTCTTTAAAGGGTTAATTATGTGCTTCGGATATCTGGGCTTTATACATTAAGACTGCTTGATACGGCTTGCAAAAAAGTTTTGAATATACTCAAGGAAGGATTGCTGATTTAGGGGGAAGCTAAGAAAACTTCTTAAGACAGACTATGGGGATGACCTACGGCTGCTACAAAGAACCATATGATTCTATCATATGATGTTCTCATCATTCAGGTCAAACCTCGTACATAATAATCATGTGATTGTATGTTGTGTAGACTTTATGGTGATATTAAGGAGTGCTCGAGTACAAATTTTTCAAGAATTTCTTAGTACATTCAAAATCTTTCAAATAATTGTACTCGGCACCATCTTATAAACCCTCAAAAGTTGAGGGGGAGCAAGAATAGGTTCCACTATGCTAGAATACATCATTTTGTCCTCGAATGGTTAATCAATTGATATCCAAAATATCAAGGGATTAACATTTTAGATAAGGGGAGAAAATGTGATTAACCTGGACTTATTATATATTTACAGAAGTAATCAATTCAAATGGACTCGATGCACTCTACACTTAGCATGTACTACGATTACGATGCACATGTTAAGGGGGGAGCTTTTAGTGATGATTAAAAACATTCAAAGTGTAAACCTTTTGATATTTATATCAAACACTTTGAATGAATTTTTCAATGATTTTAGTGTGTAATGGTGATGTAATACCCTAAAAGACTGACCATGTACTTAATTTATGAAGTTATAAGGTGGTTAGGTATAGGTATTCAAATCCCATGATCCAACCAGAACCGGAGGGATCTACCCAGGCCATCAACAAGTATTCCATCAACACAAGAATAAGAACATTCTCCAAACATTTCTCACGGTTTTTAAGTATCACTAAAAACACCAATCTTTCATAATGATCCACTTTATGAATCTCTTCATGAAGAATCAACTTCACAAGGATCATCATCGAATGTGAGACAAACCCACACTCCATTTGAACACCTTGGTAAATGGACTAAGGATTATCCTATAGCAAACGTGATCAGTGATCTTCCTCGCACTGTCTCTACGAGAAAACAACTCCAAACTGACGCCATGTGGTGTTATTTTGATGCCTTCCTAACGTCGTAGAATGACCAAATAAGCTTCAAAACAAGCAATGAACCAAACCATCAGGGATCGATTGCAATGCAAAGAATAAATTCATGAATTTTAAAGACTATAAGTATAGGAATTGGTATGAATTACAACCCACCAGAAATGGGTCGCATTCGTAATATGATATTACTTGGGGTATTACTTCATATAAACAATAGCACAATATGAGAACGACCCCCTAAAAGAGTCGTTAAAAAAAACGGGATGACAGTTAGATTTCCATAAATTGAATCGTACAAAGCTCATAGCTTAAATTGTTTAACTTGAAAATGTAAAGATTTCACAACATAACAATATCCTAAAATGTAATGCACGTAAAATCTTTATAGTGATATGACTTCAAAAGACGACCATCCAATGTACCCATGACTTGCACCTTATTGACCTGAGAAAACATGTTTAAATTGTCAACAATAATGTTGGTGAATTTATAGGTTTATAAATTTAATGAAGCGGATAGCAAGATTTCCCTGTAATAAAGTAACGAATACAATATCACAAAAATGTATTACGATATGCACTAAGCTCATGACACTGAAGCTAAACAATGTATGTATATCAAATACATATAAATGATGGTGCCCAATGTAGATGTTCAACCCGTAACATCTATGAGTCCGAAATGGTATACGTTCGTCGTTTCCGGCCAACCGGTAAACTAGCAAGTGCTACTTGCCCGAACGGGGATGTTAATTCCCAAATAGATCTATTCATAACATTCGCGCTTACAATCCAGTAATTAACAATTCATGATGATGGGCATAGTGGGTTATAGCTACTTAGGCAAACTCGTAATATTTGAATTAAAATGTACTTGCATCCATTTTGTAAAACAAACATGATCTCATCCCCGAGATTTGATAAATGATTAAAAAGTGTAAGATGGGGACTATAAACTCACATCAAGCAATGATAACGGAATAGCAAGGTAGTGGCACGAAAAATGAAGCAAAAGACTTTATCCGCAACCTAAGTAAAAATAATACATATTTACTAAGCAGAAAATATAAAACTAAATACTTGCAATCTCGTCCCTAGTGTGTGCTTGAGCTCCATTTAAAATAATGATATTTGAAAGTAATTCTTATGTTAAAGTAGTCAACTTTATTGGGTCAATGCATTCAAAATATAAACACGTAATTTACGATATTGGACATTTGGAAACTAGGTCACATATACTTTAAATCGCTTTTCGTGATTCAAGTTGCTAAATAAAGCCTACCATGTCGACTATAAAACGTCCCTATGTGCTGATCTTATCTCCAAGTTTAATTGGGTCGAAACATAGCCTAAAGTTGACCTAACAGGGCAGTTTTTAAGATAGTGTAAAATGCTACGCAACAAGAGGTGAACAAAATAGTTTTGTTTTTAGGGATTTTCAAGCACACTACTAATGACATATAGATCGCATATTAAGGATAAGTAATCGTCCCACGATTGGCAGCGTCAGGCTTCAGATGATCTTGCTAGTCAGCATATCCATTGCGTACCCGGCCCTTCCCTGGAGGCTAGATCACGGCGTTGACACATTGGAGACACTGGTAGCAAGTTCCTAAGAACTTTTGGTTATGGAGATCTACTACGCAGTATCTGTTAATTTTATGGTTTCTCCCCACTAGCAGGCGGTATATAGACTTTTGTTTTGGTTAGCTATCCTGATTAGATCTTTTTATTTCGGATTAGCTCTCCTGTAAAAGAGCCTAAGCTAAGTATACGGGTAACTCCCGCTAGTATGGGGGGGTGGGGGGGCCTCTATGTGATTTTTCATTTTGTAACCTAGCGATAGGGAATCAATTTCACCAAACAAGAATCAAGTATATTCCAGTTATATATGGAATGGATTATTATAGTTAATCGTCGCTCTTGTGTTGGTTTGATATATTTTTCACTGTGTGAGGTGATCTTTTTATTTATGACGCATATGTTATGTCACGTTATGATTGGATTGAAATCTAACGGGTATTGTATTTTCTTGTGATTGAAGAAAATGGCACCAAAAAGAGCCACAAGGTCAACACGGGCCACAACAACAATGCCAGCCCCAACAGCAACCACAACCACTACGGTCACAAATGCCTAACTTCAAGCTATGATTGATCAAGGTGTCAGTGCCCCTCTGGCCGCACGCGACGCAACTAGGAATGGCACTGATAGTCATTCTTCGGGAACGGATGTCAAGGATCTGAATGCGTTGCTCGAGAGTGCACTTACCAGGATTTCATGAAGTGCAAACCTCTGTATTTCAAGGGCACTGAGGGAGTGGTTGAGTTAACCCAATGGTTTGAAAGAATGGAGACTGTCCTTCCGAATAAGCACTGCTCGTTAGAAAAACCAGGTCAAGGTTCTCTACTTGTACTCTATAGCAAGTACTCTAAACATGTATAATTTCCCATGTTATGACTGTTACTCATGATGTTGCCTATTCAATGACTTGGGTCGATCTAAGGAAGAAGATGACCGACAAATATTGTCCACGAAACGAAATGAAGAAGCTTGAGGCGGAATTGTGGAACTTGAAAGTGATAGGTACTGATGTGGTCAAGTACAACCAACGCTTTCAAGAACTAACACTTCTCTGTTGGAGATGTTCCAGAAGGAGTCAGATAAAATTGAAAGGTATGTCGGGGGATTGCCTGACATGATCCATGGAAACATCGTAGCTTCAAAGCCAAAGACCATGCAAGAGGCTATCGAGATGGCCACTGAACTGATGGACAAGAGAGTCAGTACCATGGCAAAAAGACAAGCTGAAAACAAGAGGAAGTTTGAAAACACTTCCTGAAACAATCAGGATCAACAACAACAACAAAACAAGAGGCAAAACACCGGCAGGGCATACACTGCTGGATCAGGTGATAAGAAACCATATGGGAGATCTAGACCCCTATGCTCAAAGTGCAATTACCACCATGACGGTCCGTGTGCTCCAAAGTGCTATAAATGCAACAAATATGGTCACATCGCCCGTGACTGTACGAGTGCAGGAAATGCCAACAACACTAACAACCAGAAGGGCACCGGATCGGGTCAGAAACCTACTTGTTTTGAGTGCGAAGCTCAGGGACACTACAAGAAGGAGTGTCCAAGGCTGAAGAATAACAAAGGCAACCGTGGTAATCAAGCTGGGAATGACAGGGCACCAGCGAAGGTGTATGTAGTTGGAAATGCGGGGGCAAATCCAGACAACGTCATTGCTGGTACGTTCCTTCTAAACAACCGCTATGCTTATATCTTGTTTGATACGGGTGCCGATTGAAGTTTTGTGTCTACTGCATTTAGCTCCCAAATTGACATTACGCCATCTACCCTTGATCATTATTATGATGTCGAGCTAGCTGACGGGAGGATAATTGGGTTAAACACTATACTTAAGGGTTGCACATTAAACTTCCTAAACCACCAATTCACTAACTTAATGCCTGTAAGAACTTGTAGTTTTTGAGACGCTATAATCGGTAGGATTGGTTGGCAAAATACCAAGGCGGTCATGGTGTGCTGAGAAGAATGTGTCGCAATCTCCCTGGAGAAATAAAACCTTAATCATACACGGTGACGGAAGTACTCAGGGAAATGTGACACGATTAAACATCATTTCTTGCACTAAAACGCTGAAGTACATGGAAAAAGGGTTCCCTATCTTTCTGGCACATATCACTGCAAAAGAAGTTGAAGACAAGTCGAAGGAGAAGCGACTTGAGGACGTACAACTAATTCAAGACTTTCCCGAAGTATTTCCTGAGGACTTGCCGGGTCTTTCCTCCAATCCGACAAGGGAATTCCAAATTGATTTGGTACCTGGTGCTGCACCTGTAGCACGGGCACCTTATCGATTAGCGCCTTCCAAAATGAAAGAGTTATCGAAGCAACTGAAGGAGCTGTCCGATAAAGGCTTTATAGGACCTAGTTCCTCACCTTGGGGAGCTCCGGTCTTGTTTGTCAAGAAGAAAGATGGATCATTTCGGATGTGCATTGATTACCGGGAATTGAATAAACGAACGGTGAAGAACACCGGTTATCCCGCATCCCAAAGAATAAATGATCTAATTTGAACAGCTCCAGGGTCG
Organism: Tanacetum coccineum; assembly: GCA_026074375.1. Lineage (NCBI taxonomy): Eukaryota > Viridiplantae > Streptophyta > Magnoliopsida > Asterales > Asteraceae > Tanacetum > Tanacetum coccineum. The sequence goes on from BQNB010085079.1 coordinate 7,712, forward strand.
AGTTGTTACTCGAAAATCGGACCCTAAGGTCAGGTTATCACCAATGAGAGAGTTCGAGAAGAAAGACATTCCGAAAACTGCCTTCATAACTCGTTATGGCCATTACGAATTTCAAGTTATGCCGTTTGGTTTGACAAACGTACCTGCTGTGTTTATGGACCTCATGAACCGAGTGTGCAAACCTTATCTGGACAAATTCGTAATTGTCTTTATTGATGATATTTTAATCTATTCCAAGAACAAGCAAGAGCACGAAGAGCATCTGAAGAATAATATATGGAGTTGTTTGATGAAGGAGGAGTTGTATGCAAAGTTTTCCAAATGTGAAATTTGATTCCTAAGGTACAGTTCCTCGTTCATGTGACGAAATTGAAGGAATTCATTTGGATCCAGCCAAGATTGAATCAGTAAAGATTGGGCATCTCCTACGTCAACCAACGGAGATTCGAGTCAATTTTAGTCTTTGCTGGGTACTTATCAAAGATTCATTGGAAGGGTTCTCAAATATCCCAAAAAAACCAATGACTAAGCTTACTCAAAAGAAGCCCAGTTTAGTAGGAGGCGATAACAAAAGCAGCTTTTCAAACTGTTGGAAGCAAAGTTGTGCAGGTGCACAATCCTTGCATTACCTGAAGGAAGCTGAAGATTTCATCCGCAATACTGCGCACGCTTCAAAGAAGGGTTTGGCGCTGTGTTGATGCAGAAGAAAAAGGTGAATTCTTATGCATCACGTCAGTTGAAGATGTCCTGAGAAGAAATATGACAACTCATGATCTAAGAACTCGGTGCAGTGTATACGCTTTCTCAAAGATCGACATTATTTATATGGAACTCAGTGTACTGAGGTGTTCACCGGTCACAAGAGTTTGCAACATATTTTAGTCAAAAAGGCGTTTGAACAATGAGGCACAACGCCGATGGTTAGAGTTGCTAAGTGGTTACGATTGCGATATTCGTAATCACCCGGGAAGCAAATTCGTTGCTAGATGCTTTGAGCAGAAAGAAACGGAACCCACCATTTAAGAGTTCGAGCCTTAGTTTATGAATATTAGCTTGGACCATTCCCAAACAGATCATAAATGCTCATACTGAAGCGCGAAAACCAGAGAACATAAGAGTGGAGTACTTGGGGAAATGTATTGAAACGCTAAATTTTCCCAGAAGCGATTATAGAACAAAAGTTGGAACCAACGTGCTATTGAACCCTGTGCCTAAATGGCAGAAGTTTTGGTTACCTGTTTATGGCGATTTGGCGACTGTGATCATGCACGAGTCCCACAAATTCAAAATACTCACTTATTCATACCGGGTAACGACAAAATGATACCAAACATGAGAAACTATAATGGTGGCCCAACTTGAAAGCCGACATAGCCACTTATTTTAACAAGTGTTTGACTGTGCTAAGGTCAAGGCAGAACATCAAAGCCATCAGATTGTGGTACAAACCTAAGATACCCGAATGGAAGTGGGACAACATCACCATGGATTTTGTTACTAAGCTTCCTAAGTCGTCGCAAGGCTACGACACCATTTGGGTGATTGTTGACCGACTCACTAAGTCTGCGATCTTCACACCAATGAGAGAGACCGATCCTTTGGATAAACTTGCAAGATTGTACTTAAAGGAGGTGGTCACGAGGCATGGGATACCCGTCTCAATCATTTGCGATCGTGACCCGAGATTCGCATCTAATTTCTGGAGGTCACTTCAGAACGCTTTGGGTACAAATTTGGATATGAGTACTGCGTACCATCCACAAACAGACGGGCAAAGCGAGAGGACCATTCAAACTCTCGAGGATATGCTGCGTGCTTGTGCAATCGACTTTGGAAAGGGTTGGGTTAACCATTTGCCATTAGTCGAGTTCTCATATAACAATAGCTATCACGCTAGCATCAAGGCCGCACCATTCGAAGCACTTTATGGTCGAAAGTGTCGTTCACCTGTTTGTTGGACTGAAGTTGGAGAAGCTCAAATACTCGGTCCAGAACTAATTCAAGAGACCACTGAGAAAATCATCCAGATCAAGCAAAGGATGCAAGCCGCTCGTGATCGACAGAAGAGTTACGCTGACTTGAAGCGTAAACCAATGGAATTCCAAGTCGGGGATAAAGTTATGCTTAAAGTTTCGCCTTGGAAAGGGGTTGTACGTTTTGGCAAACGGGGGAAGTTAAACCCTAGGTATGTTGGACCTTTCAAGGTGTTAGAGAAGGTTGGAGAGGTTGCTTACAAGCTCGAGCTTCCTGAAGAGCTGAGCAGAGTTCATAATACATTCCATGTGTCCAACCTGAAAAAGTGTCATGCCGACGAACCATTAGCCGTTCCGTTGGATGGACTTCATCTTGATGACAAGCTTCATTTTGTTGAGGAACCATTAGAAATAGTGGGCCGTGAAGTTAAACGGTTGAAGCGAAGTCGGATCCCATTAGTCAAAGTTCGATGGAACTCCAAGAGAGGTCCTGAGTTCACGTGGGAACGAGAAGATCAATTCAAGAAGAAATATCCACACCTCTTCACCAAGACCACACCGTCGTCAAGTACTGCATTATGAGCCTTGAGGACAAGGCTCGTTTAACGGGGGAAGTCTATAACACCCTGTGTTTTCAAGTCATTGACGACGTCAATAAATCTACTATTCATTTTTAGTATCGTACGCGTTTGCTTGCGATTTCATGAATTAAGTTTAAATCGCGTAAGCTAAAAATTAGCGTTCAATGTAAACGGGCATCAAACAATTAAATGTTTACATCAAGCAAGGGTTAAGTAATTATTTTGAGAATAATTATTAACTTTGTTCATTTTATTTTTATCGAATACGTAAAGTGTAAACGTTTCACGATAAATTACGTTTAGGCATACCCGGAACCACCTGCGCTTCAACAAATACCCACTTTTATACCCAATACATAAAATTAACTCAAATATATCATATATCTCTTGCCATAACCGAATTCATGGCTAAATATTCAAAGAAATATCATATTTGGTCAAGATTGGTCTTTATACATCCTATCACCTTAAATGAAGCCATACCTCCCATGCTTCCCATACCCTTGACCAACTTTTTCCCTAAATCACTCATCTTGTCTTGAATAGTGTTATTGACTAGCTTTTATACATATAAGTCTTGCACTCCTAAAGAAAGATAACATACACTTCATTTTACTTAGTAAAATTTCACACAACTCTCTCTTTTTGCTCTTACAAACCCACGGCATCAAACACCCAACATACTCAATCCATACCTTGATTTTATAAGAGCATACACACCTATACACATCATATCTAAGACATTCTAAGATATTTCCAAGCATTGGTTAACCATATTCAAGCTTTAATCAAGATTAAGGTTTTCAAGGGTTATTATCTATGGATTTCTATCTAAACAAGGGTTTAGATTACATTGATCATCATCATCATACACCATAAGGTCATCTAGAACCCTTTATTTGTAGTTTCGATCAGCAAGAAATTTGGGCACATCAAGGCTAATTCTTGGAAACGCTGATGTAGTAGCTTTGTGCAAATCATTTCCTTTACATAAGGTTCCCACGTTCAATTTCGAGTTAGTTTTCTTGATCGCACCATTTGACAATATTTGTTGACAATTTCTTCTTGAAAGTCCTCAAGTTCATAGCATAGGCTTAGCTTCATGACTAAGGTTTTCACATAGACCATTTCAACCAGGTTAGTGTAGTACCTAGCAGAGTACAGGTAGCAAACTTCACTTGATTTTCAACGGACACAAACCGTAATGTGGAATAATGATTCCATTTTTCGATATTTGTGACAAGCCCACAATGCCTTTAGTCCTTTGAAAACTTCAAGGGTTGGCATTTCATGGAAATCAGGATAGGTTACAGGACACGTGCAAGTTGCACAGGCCTTCTGATTCCTCCTCCTGATTTTAGCTATCGGTCATCCTGAGTTGAGTTTCTTTGAATTGCCCGATCGATCATAGCTTGAATGGATTCTGGAGTCATGGCGTCGTTTGTTCCTTGTCTTGTTACAGGCATGATTCTAATAATCACAAGAATACAATGTACGTGAGATATAATCACAATGTCGATACAAATGGATATGATAATAATTACACCACAACACCATGGAAAATGAATAAAAATGAGATCAAACATTCAAATACATACATCAACGTTTCATATATAATGTCGAATCATACATAGAATTTGTTTGGATACAAAATCGTCCACAATGATCTTAGTACAGAAAATGAAAATACTTCCTAGAGTCTATTAGCTAGATTTACCATAAAACTTTAATAGGACTATACAAGATAACTAGAAATGAAAAGTACTATAACAGCTATACGGTATCCTCTACCGTAATAAATTCGGCTCTCTCGCCTCTGAGCACATGGGTACATCATAATCTGTCTGACGCATCATTCCTCAGCTCTCTAGGTGCCACTCAATAGATGTCATGGTGAATCTCCAGTGTCTCAAGTCGCGCCAACAATGCCCTGTTCTGCACCTCGGACCTAAGGTAAGCCTGGCGTACCTCCTGTAACTCTGTCTCATAAGCAGTCCTCTAACCTCTCACTACATCAATCTCAAGTCTAATGTCCCTGCGGTCAGTCTGTGCATCAAGAAGCTGTGTATAGAAGTCTTCACTCTCCCGCTTGCGAGCCTGGCACTGGTAGCTGACCCTTAAAGTTCACTTCCTCGATGGAACGTCTTCTTCCACATGCTCAGATTCCTGTAAAGCTCTAGCATAAACCAACTCCTTTGCTTTTGTCCACAAACTCTAGCAATAGTTGAGGCCTCACTGACAGGAACTTCTAAACCAAAACCTGTTTGTCCCACAGCATCACAAAATCATACTGTTCTCTAGATGCTCTGCTACAGCTAGCAGCATAACAGAACTCTCTGCTTATATAACAATAGGTGAGGGAGCACGTAGTAGTAAGTACAAATCTTCCCTCGAGGGTGGCATATCCTCCTTAGGGGATGTCATCTTTCATACGAGCATGGCTGCCCTATGACCCAGTGGAGCCTGGTCATAAGTAGGGTTGATGGGAGTGGGGGATACAGGTGATCCAGTGGCAAAAGCATCAATAAGGACTGTGGTAAGAGCGGCCAATGGGGTTATGCCTTGAGTAGAACAGTTATCCATTGCTCCACGGGTATGGGTGATTTGGTGTAGCAAGCAGTTCTCATCTTCCTAATGGTTCAGTCTCTTCAGACTCCTCAAGGGCTCATCCTCAGACTCATGCTCCTTATAGATCCTCCTCGAGGATTTCTTCATCATTATGCCATCCTAGGCTCATTTGGGTAATCATCCGAGCCTGCATCAGTATCATCTCCAATCATATCTGGGAGTCAGCCAGGAATCCCGTCGTGATTCGGCTGTCTCAGACATCAGGCTGTTCCCCGGACCGACCCTGTTCTCCTCTGATGAGTCATGGTGCTCTGGGTGCTCTAGAACATACAGTGGTACATGCTCGTCCAACTCCATAGGATCTGGTACATAAGCAGGTGACAGTGGGTGTGCTTGCCCGTGTTGAGCGACCTCCTCGTATGGGTCCACATTCGGGATCTCGCCAGCATTCACGGTGAATTACCCATGTGATGTTCACTTGAACCAGAAGTTACAGATGTCATAGGTAACGTGGATGAGGCGCGTCGGAAAAGAATGGCACAATCTTGTATTATAATAATATCAACTTGTATGAGTACTATTAATAATATTAGCTGGTTATATAGTAATTGAAATACTAACGTTATAAAAAAATATGATATAACTTTTAATTACGAGATCGTACTCGAAAGAATCGCTAAAAACGGAACTATAACGAATAAACTACGACGTTTACGATAATTAAAGTTTATAAAAGTAATTTTATAAACTATGAACAGTAAAAAGCACTATTCATCAGCGGACCCAACTTTATAAAATATAATACATCTTTTAATAACAAAGACGTACTCGAAGGAATCACTAAAATCGGGATTAAAACGAATAAGTTATTACGATTACAAGTTTACGCTAATTAAAACCCAAAAACGACAAACGAGCTGTCGTGAACAGTAAAAACACTATTCATCGCAGAATATCAAAAACTTGAAAATGTAATATTTTGATCACTCGTCTTACTACGAAGACGTGGACGTAAGAAACGCGAGCAACGGACTTAAAACGACCAAATTAGGTCATTTTTACGAAAAGTATATTTATAAACGTTTTCACTTTATAAATATTATTTTACTAAAACGATTAGTCGGTGATTATGCTATATAGAATATTGAGTGGTTATCAAAGTGCTATAATACTAGGGAGTTTCATAATGAGGCCTCTTCGGATGGCGTTCGGACGAGTTGTTGGATTTACGATTGTAAAGTGTCCTAACTCCTCGTAATCATGTCATGACCTCTTTAATTTGATAGCTCCGAACGTAGTACGGATGTAACAACTATAAGGTTATATTTACAGTTATTAAATTAATAGTACTCGGTAACTTATCGACCTTAATTTAATAGGTTGCGTCTATCGTCTTGCGTGACGTTTTATCTGTGATAAATTGGACGATCTGTACTCAAGGTGAGTTCATAGCCCCACTTTTATAGTTTTACTAATTTACTATTATTTGGGGTGGAAACATGCTTTGTTTTATAAATTAGACGCAAGTGTTTAAAGTATAGTGATTATGTGTTTGCTAAGTATGCGATATACCTCCTGAGCCCCTTCTTCATGAACGTGTCAATTGCAATGATTGTAGTTGTTAATTACAATATGTGAAGCGCGAATGTTTTAAATAGATTTTAGGATTAACCTCCCCGTTTTTGGGTGATTAGCTATCTCCGGGATGACATGAACGTTGACTGTCGGACTTAGATGTTGAGCGTAACCATTACAACATCTGTACAGGCAAATAACTGCTAAAATAGCAAAATACTAGGTTGAGCTTATGTGTCATGAGCTTAAGTGCAACATAATTGGTTTATTGTGATTGTTGGCATATTGTTGTAACATCACGGGGAAAGTGCTTGTGGGTCAGTCCTGCATATTTAAATACATTAAACCTATGATGATTCACCAACCCCCCCCCCACAAAATTTTGTTGACGTTTTAAGCAAATTGTTTTCAGGAGGTCAATAGGCCCGAATTGTGCCAAGGATGCATTGGATTTAGGTTTTGGATGCACTATTAAAGATATATGTGCATCATGTTTTGGGAAATCTATGTTATCTTTTGTAATATTAAACAAAGAACAAGTAAAGCTATAAGCTTTTGTAATATGTCTTTTATTTAAATCTAATGTATCAATTTAAACGACTTTTGTGTCGTTCTTATATATATCTTGTGTTGTTGATCTTGAAGTAACATGCCCCGGATCCTTATTCCGCTGCGACCCTTATTCCGCTGTGTTGACTGTCAGAGTAAGAAAATTCATTCAGAAGACAGGAAGGAACATACATTTCAAAGAAAAACGACCTGTTTCATTTGATAAATCAAAAATTGAGTGCTATAATTGTCACAGAAAAGGGCATTTTGCTAGGGAATACAGATCTGGAAGGAATCAAGGGAAAAGATCTTATGGTGACAATAGCGGGAGCAATGCACCAACAAATGAATCTTCATCACAAGCACTGGTGGCTCAAGATGGTCTAGGAGGATATGACTAGAGTAATGATTTTGAAATAGAACCAGTCAACTATGCTTTAATGGCAATCTCTTCTTCAAGCTCATCAAGTTCTTCTGACAATGAGGTACAAAAATGTTCTAAACAATGTCTTGAATCTTTTAAAACTCTTCAAAAGAATTATGATAGTGAAAGAGAAAAACATAGTAGAGCAAGACTAGAAATTCAGGGTTATGAGTTAGCCTTAGAGTCACTAGAATCCAGGATACTTGTACATGAAAAGAATGAACTAGCTTGGGGTGAAAAATATAAGTTTCAAAACTATGAGCTTAAATGCAGAGAAATAAAAATTAACAACTTACCTGGAATTAGAGAAAGAGTTAAGGGAAAGAGATGAGTTAAATTAAAGATAGAAAAATAGAAGGAATGTCCAAGAATTGATGAATACTAACAGTAAATGAGTGTAGAGATAAAACTGGTTTAAGTATGGCACTACAATTCGAATGAAATGAGTAACAATACTAAAACTTGATAGTAGAGATTAGTTTGAGTGGTTTTTATGTCAGATCTAGTGAATGAAGAGTCCACACAGCTAATGGATAGGTTTTCCAAAGCAAGATGGGTATCATGCAGTTCCCCCTTTCCCATAACATGGGAACTTCTTACCCCAAGAGCAATCATTTGCAGGTTTAGATGAATATGCCATCAGGAAGAAAATAATTGAGTCAAAAACAACTGATCTTAATACTAAACCAAGTAAGACTGTAGGTAAAACAAATGAACCAAATACTCAAAAACCTAAGACAGTCTATGAATCAGTTAACAGAGAGAAAGTTATCATTGAGGATTGGAACTCAGATGATGAGGATGATGTGTCTAAAGTGCAAACAATTAGTCTTGTTAAGGCTAATGAGACTCAAACAGTTAAAACTAGAGTTGATAAAATTGTTCAAACTTCTCAGAAACAAGGAATTTGTTTTAAGAAAATAAAAGCTTGCTTTGTCTGTAAAATTACTGACCATTTGATCAAAGATTGTAGTTTTCATGACAAACAGAGTCAAGAACCTAAGATGAAAACTGTGGTTAATACTGGTCCAAGGGTGGACAAACCAGTATGGGATAATACTAAAAGGGTTAATCATCAAAAAAATTCAAAAAACCCTCATTTAAGAAAGACTTTTATCCCAACAGGAGTTCTAACAAGAACAAGTTTGATTACTCCTGTTAAGCATAATGAGAAAAGAGTAGTTCACAAAGTTAGTACTGCTAGGCCAGTTAGTACTGCTAGGCATGTTAGTACTGTTAGACCATTTGCTCCAAAAATAGCACAAACTAGTGGTGTTATTAGACCAATTTACCCAAGAATGGATAATGTAAGACCAAGAGGCTCATATTCACCTATCAAGAGGTCTTACTACACAAAACCAGCTTTTAGACCCAAAGACTTAAAACAAGATGTTAAAACTTTTGGGGTTCAAAATATGACTACTGTTAGGACAAGAGCAGTAGTTAATACTGGTAAGGTTAAGATGGATACTGACCTTAAAAAGTCAAGGTGGGTTTGGAGGCCTAAGGGAAATTACTTTGATCATGTGTCCAAAGATAGTGGATCATTCATGCTCAAAAAGGTTGAGTATGTTGACCCAAAAGGGATTTCCAAGTCTGTAATGGCTTAGATCCCTAAGAGATACTAATTCTCTTACTTTTGTGCAGGGCAATCCAGAGATCTTGTTGCAGGATCATGCAGTGGTGGATAGTGGTTGCTCTAGCCATATGACTGGTAACAAAGCTTATCTTTCAGACTATGAAGATTATAATAGAGGCTTTGTGGCTTTGGGGAAATGATCCAAAGCGAGGTAAAAATAAGGAGTAAAGTAAAATCAGAAACCGCTAATTTAGACTTTGATGATGGTTACTTTGTAGATGAACTTAAGTTTAACACTTTTTCTTTTATGTTAACAAATGTTGTAACAAGAAAAAATAGGTCCCTTTTTCTGAAGTCTGAATTGCCTGAATAATTGTCTCTTAGCTTTAAGCTTCTTGATGAAAGTCAAGTTGTACTTAGAGCTCCTAAGATGATGTGTATAGCTTGGACTTAAAGAACATTATTCCCTCTGGAGGTATAACTTGTTTATATGCAAATGCAACAGCAGATGAGTCTAAATTATGGCACAGGAGATTAGGTCATGTGAATTTCAAAAATATAACATACTTGTTTAAGGTCACTGTTAGAGGTTTACTTCAAAAGTTTTTTGGATTGACAACACTTGTGTGGCCTGTAAGAGGGTAGCAAAATAAGGCCTTCGTAAGGCCAGTTAGAAAAGAATCATTTAAATAGCCCCCAAGATTTACTTCATATGGTCCTTATATGGACATGGTCTTTGTTTGTATACGTAATTAACATGGAAAAGGTGTCTGTATTGGTTGTGAATGATTTGATTTTACAGATTTAATTGGGTATTTTTCTTAGCTTCCTAAGATTTTGAAACAAGTGAATCTTTGTCTAAACTTTTTCATAGGCTTAGAAAAACAATTGTATCATAATGTTAAATCATTAGAGGTGTATATGGGAAAGAGTTTAGAACTTTTTATCGAATGGAATTCTGTGCTAGAAAGGAAATAAAAAGGGAGTTGATTTGGCTAGAACTCCACAGCCAAATGGTGTTGCAGTAAGGAAAAATAGGACCCTTATTGAGGAGCTAGAATCTATGTTTGCAGATTCACTTTTTACCTATCAAGTTTGGGGGCAGAGGCAATAAATACTGGCCGCCTGCGCTGTACTGAATAGGGTATATTAGTGACCAAAACTCAATTTAAGTGACACCTTATGACTATTAATAGGTAATCACCTTAGTATTTGTATGATGAGACATTTTGGGTGGCCTTGACATTTTAAACCACCTTTAAGATTCCTTGGGCAAATTTGATGGAAAATCTGATGTAGTTATTTTTTTTTTTTTGCTGGGATAATATCACCACTAGTATAAGCCTGTAGTAGTATACAACATAAGGACCAAAATCGGTTAGAAGAGACATCTACACATCATTTTCTTGAAGCTTCAACCAAATGTAACAGGAACTAAGTCCTTTATTGGGATGTTTGATCTGATTCTTTTCACCATTCAATGTTCTATTTCCTGTTAGTGTAGAAAATCAGGTTAATGTGGATGCAGGTACACAAGATTCTTATGTTGCAGGTTCATCAGGAAAAGATAAAGGACCTACTCAGGAATACATACTGCTTCCACTACAACCTCATAGGACAAGGATTCTAGTAGAAGATGTTGCTCCAGTTGCACATGAAAAACCTTCTGAAAGTTCTCTAAAGATATGTGTACAGATTAAAAGTTGTGGCTGCTAAAAGGAAGGACAACATCAGATGACAGAAGATGAACAAGTCTTGCATGATGAACTTGAGAAGATGATTGCTCAAGAAGTGGTTGCTAAAGCTCTGGATGATGCAACAAGACAAGCTTTTGAAGAAGAAAAGAGGAATATTGCATCTCAAAAGAGGGCAGCTCAAACTACCAGTATTAACAAACTTAGTACTGGTAGGTCATCTGTTAGTACTGCTACCACGCCATATGTTAGTGCTGCTAGTACTCCCACAGGTGCAAATGCTGGTGAATCATCATTTGTCTATCTTGGAGGAAAAATACCTATTGATGCATCTACTCTCCCTAATGCTGATTTACCCATTGATCCAAATATGCCTGATTTAGAAGATGATTATGATGCACTTTCATGTGATGGCATATTCAATGGAGCCTATGATGATGCGAATATGGGTGTAGTAGCCGATTTTAACAATATAGATGACACCATTAATGTCAGTCACATTCCCACACTCAGAATTCATAAGAATCATCCAAAAGATCAAATTCTAGGAGATCCTAAGTCAACAGTTCAAACAAGAGGAAAGATTCAAAAGGCTTCTTCAGCACAACAAGCATTGGTGAGCTACATCTCCAAACAGAATAGAACTAATCACAAAGATCATCAGAACTGTTTGTTAGCATGCTTTCTCTCCCAAGAAGAACCCAAGAATATATCACAAGCCTTACAAGATGAAAGTTGGGTTGAAGCAATGCAAGAAGAACTGCTGCAGTTCAAACTACAAAAGGTTTGGATACTTGTTGATTTGCCATCTAGGAAAAAGGCAATTGGCACAAAGTGGGTCTTTAAGAATAAAAGGGATGAGAGAAGTATTGTTGTGAAAAACAAAGCCAGGCTTGTAGCACAAGGGTTTAGACAGGAGGAAGGAATAGATTATGATGAGGTTTTTGCACCTGTTGCCAGGATAGAGGCAATCAGGTTATTTTTAGCCTTTGCATCATACATGGGATTTACTGTCTACCAAATGGATGTTAAAAGTGCATTTCTCTATGGCACTATTGAAGAGGAGGTGTATGTCCATCAACCTCCAGGCTTTGTTGATCCTGCTCATCCAAACAAAGTCTATAAGGTGATTAAAGCTCTTTATGGTCTTCATCAACCCCTAGAGCTTGGTATGAGACACTTTCTTCTTTTCTGATGGAAAATGGTTTCAGGAGAGGTACCATAGACAAAACATTGTTTATCAAGAAGAAAAAGAGTGACATTATGTTAGTCCAAGTGTATGTGGATGACATTATTTTTGGTTCTACAAAGAAGTCTATGTGTACAGAGTTTGAAGATTGTATGCACAAAAGATTCCAAATGAGCTCCATGGGTGAACTCACTTTCTTTTTGGGACTTCAAGTGAAGCAACAACCTGATGGAATCTTTATTAGTCAGGATAAGTATGTAGCTGACATCCTTAAGAAGTTTGATTTTTGGTCCATCAGAACAACTACTACTTCTATTGAGTTTAATAAGCCACTGATCAAGGATGAAGATGGTGAAGATGTAGATGTACATGTCTATATATCTATGATTGGTTCCCTGATCTATTTGACTGCATCAAGGCCAGACATCATGTTTGCTGTGTGTGCCTGTGCTAGATTTCAAGTCACTCCAAAAGCCTCACACTCAAATGCAGTAAAAAAAGATTTTTAGGTACCTCAAACATCAACCCAAATTAGGTTTATGGTATCCTAGGGATTTACCTTTTAAACTAGAAGCTTTCTCAGACAGTGACTATAGAGGAGCCAGCCTTGACAGAAAATCAACAACAGGTGGCTGTCAATTTCTTGGTAGAAGATTGATAACTTGGCAATGCAAGAAGCAGACTATTATGGCAAATTCTACTATTGAGGCAGAATATGTTGCAGCTGCTAACTGTTGTGGGCAAGTACTATGGATACAAAATCAGATGATGGATTATGGTTTTAATTTCATGAACACCAAAATCCATATTGATAATGAGAGTACTATAAGTGTTATTAAGAATCCTGTTGCTCATTCTAGGACCAAGCATATCGAGATTCAATTTCATTTTATCAGTGATTGCTATAAGAAAAGACTGATAGAAGTTATCAAGATTCACATAGACTCTAATGTTGCAGACCTTCTCACCAAAGGATTTGATGTCACAAGATTTAACTTTTTGGTGGTTAGCATTGGGATGTTAAATATTTTAACCACAATTAAGGGGAAGGTAAGAGAATTGTTGTACAGATTTTTAGATGAATTCCAAAAAAAATTAGAAATGGCTAGTGATGCTCATTGGGGTTCACTATAACTCTTTTGGCGATAGGATTCAAGGTAGAATGGTACAAAGCTTAGTTTCAATTGCTGCAGAAACTTATTACTGCTAATTACCAGGAATTAAACTTACTGCTAGAAAGATTTCTTTGAAGGGAGGAATTCATGATAGGATGATCTTTCAGTGTTTGTTTACCACCACGACGACAAATGGTCATCAGTTCACCATGTCTAACAGACTTCAAGAACTGGCTTGTCCCTAGCAAACGTTTCTGGAAAGACTTCTCAAATTCCGTTGAGTTGTTGATAGTTTACCAAAAAACTATATGGTTATTAAAGTACCATGTTATTACAATAAAGCAATGGCTAGTCCAAAAGCAAACGACATTGGGTAAAGACCTTTCCTAAATCCGTTTTTATGGCTGTTAGTTTTGCCAAAAATTATAAAACAGTCCAATGATCCACTCTCTCTCAAAGGTTACACACTGAAGTGGGGAACAGTTATGGAACTTATGAATTGAAGGCAAATTAGTATCCAAATTATATACATAAAGAGGGAAAAGAATAGATAAATTTGGTAAGTTCAAAAACAGAAAGATAGATATGTGTAATAAACAGAAATGAGTGTTTGGTGGAAAAAAGGATATTGATGAGATATTTTGTTAGTTTAAAATAGAAGAGAGTAAAATGAGAGTCTACATTGGTGTCTGAAATATCTATAATGGATCAAGTGTTGAGTTAATACTACTTCTTGGTATACTAAACTTAGTAGTGTTAGAACTGCATCTGTAAATGATAATAAACTACTAGGCAAATAACTACTAGCAAGATGAAGTTAGTACTTTAGGCTTAGCATTAGTACTGCTATACCGAAACTTAGTACTAGCTAGGTGACCGTTAGTATTGTTTGTACTCGCTAGACAGAATTTTCCTCCAATCAAGAGCCGTTAAGATACTTACGCCACATCTATAGCTTATAGGTTTACTGAGAATAAATGGAGTACTATACTTGATTTATCTATATCAATAAACGAATCTTCAAGAGTAAGTACAACTCTATTTTACAGTCGGTGAAAACATACTCTTTTAAACCTCACTCATAATTCAACTCACTTTACTAGACCATTACACTTTATCACACGAACTAATCCCACATCTTTACTCATATTCTCATTCATCAAATGGCTCAGTTGGAATTTTGCGACAAGCATAATATGGTCGCATATTTGGTTAAATCTAAAAGCAGTGAGGGTTTTGATGAAATCATAGATTTTCTTACTTCAAGCCATATCTACTATGGCCCTTTTTACTGAAAATTTATTATTTTTGTGTCCTTTATTGAACATTTTTTAGGAAACTAACTGTCTTTCTTGAGCACTAACTGGAGGAAGGAGAAGGCTATTTCCCCCCCCCCCCACAAAACACCACATCCAACATGGACTTTAAAAAGCTGGTGGGTAGTCGTAGGGTGTTGAGTGAGACTCTTTGCCCTCCACAAACAAAAGCTATTTAATGCAACTATTGATGGACATGAAAAGCTCATAACTGAAGCTTCCTCTGAGAATACATTTGAAGTTTAAGAATGAAGCAGAATGCATTTCTTCACTCTGAACACTCTCAAATGAAAAATATTTTGAGCACATAGCTCATATGGTATGTACTATCTGAAAGTCTTACATTCTTTTAAATGGACATTTTTCCCACTCCAATGAAAGTTCTTTATCCACACAATTCTACATTGTCTGAGCTCCAAGAAGACATCATGAGATTAATTCAGTAGCAACATTGCTACAACAATCATCTGTCTAGCTACAAGCAGGAGGTTTAACTTTTCTAAATTCATCTTTGAAACTATGGTTAAGAACTTGGATAGCGCCAACCCCATTTAAAATTCCTATTGTACTCAGGTATAATTCAACTTCTTCTTAACAAACAACAAAGGTTACTCTTGCCTCATACTAGAACCTATCCCACTCCTACTTTGACAAGTAAATTGTTTAGTACTATAAGGAGATCCTCTAAGGGGGAATTCAGGTTAGTAACACCATTGTATGAGTAGTATGTAGGTACAAAGCACATGATGCAGTGCAACAACAATCACCCCTCAAGGATCACATCTTCACCATCATTATCTTCGCAACCCACTCAACCATCCCCTTCACTAAAACCAATTCAATCCACCCATGAGGCAGAGGAACTGATTCTATGCCCTACTATTCACCTCTCTATGTTGTTCACAAATTTCACATGGAAGTGTTGAGGGTAGCATGCAACAACATGATTTGATGGTTTTGGTTAACAAATTGAATGACAAGATTGATGGATTGGAGAAGGACTTGCAGCAGACAAAGAAGATTTATAGTACTCGCTCTCACCAAGTTAGTACTTAGAGTAAAGAAACTGGAGTACAAAGTTAGTCTGGTAAGGCTAGGAGACAGGCAAAGATTTTAATGATAGCTTGTCTGAAGATGAAAGAGATAGAAGAAGGATTCAATCTACAAACATGGAGGAAGAATTTCTTCAATTGATGAAAATCTAACAATTTTCTCTAGTATAAGATGAAGGTATTTCTTGGATTCCCAGGAAAGGAAGTTTCAGAAAGCCCAATGATGAAATTGAAGTAATTGTACAAGAAGAGACTACCACTGTCGACATTCTTGAAGAACATGGGAATGGTGAGAAAGGAGAGATGGAGATTATACTACTTGGCGAACATACAAGTTAGTACTACTAGTCCTCTAAAGGTTAGTACTGTTGTACCTCATGTGTATACAAGAAAGAGTGCCAAGGATAAAGGAAAGGCCATAATGGAAGAACCTGCTACTCTAAAGAAGGTTAAGAAGAGAACTCAAGTGCAGTTGAGTATGGATGAGGAGTTAGTCTAGTAAGATTGAAGAATAAGAAAGAATCGGAGATCTAATACAGAAAAGGAAGCAAAGAGCTTTGCAAGAAAAGAAATAGAAAGACTTAATCTGGAAGCAGCTTGGAATGCAAAAACATCTGGATGACAAAACAACAAGTCCCTATAGAACTTACTCAATCTTAGGGAATTGACTGGAATGATCCAAGTGTACTGAGGTATCATACTTTGAAGAATAGATGTGTGTCAATAGCTCAAGCAAGAAGGAATATGATTACATACTTAAAGAATCAAAGAGGCTACAAGGAGAGCTACTTCAAGAAAATACTATAATGACATCAAAGACCAATTTTTGAAAGAGTAATTGATAGTCATGTCAATACTGTTTAATTCTATAAATGGTCTGAGGTTGAAAAAGATTCTTCAAACCAGTGAAAAAAGAAACTTTAAAAACAGTTTGAAGAAATAGAAGAGTTGAAGAAGAAGAGTGAATCCTGAGCCGGTGTTGATTGAAAAGAAAGCTGTTGGAATTAGAAGAAAAACACTTGCAAGAAGAAGAGCAAGTGACAAACAAGGTCAAGACAGCTCAAAGAAACAGAAGAAAGGGAAAGAAACAGTAGATTATGAGGAAGAAACAGCAGATTATAAAGATACTTATTCGTTACTAATGGTAATGTACCGTTGTTTTTTTGGGTCGTATCTAGTTGTTGCTAATGGTCTGATTGGTGCGGATGTTTTGGTATTATTGTTGTTTTGGTCTTATGGTTGACAATTTACCAAAAATTGTAGGGCTCTCAATTTACCTTGCTTCACAGTAAAGAATTGGCTAGTCCATAATCAAACAGTTCCTGGTAAAGACTAATCAAATCTGTTGATAGCTGATAGTTTGCTAAAAACTATATGGTTATCAGTGCACCGTGTTATGGCAATGAAGCATTGACTAGTCTAAAAGCAAATGGCTTTTGGTAAAGACAAATCAAATCCATTGATAGTTGGTAGTTTACTCAAAACTACAAGGTAATCAATTCACCTTGTTGTTTACAATGAAGAATTGGCTATCCCAGAGCAAACGGCTACTAGTAAAGGAATATCAAATCCGTTAATGGCTGGTAGTTTGCCAAAAACTACAAAGCCAACTTAGTTGGATGTTGCTGTGTTGCTGAGAAGACATGTTGCTGATAAAGATGGATAGCTGAAGATGTCAAAATTATCAAAGATCAAGATCAAGATTTGACAGAGTGTTTGGATACATCCTCCAAGAGTTTAAGAAGAGTAAACTAAAGAAACATGAAGTTAAACAAGTTCAACAATCATGTTTAGGGGAGGATTATTGGGAATTATGCATTCCTGACTTAGTACCGTTAGTTATATTAGTTAGTACCGCTAGTTGTAATTTGTACTGACAGTACAAAATAGTTAGTACTGGCCAGATAGTTAGTATCGTTAGTATAAAATAGTTAGTACCGTTTATGAGATATGCATGAGATATCTTAGGAAAGGATATGCATGATCTTTATACGTGTTTTGTAAAGCCCATTAGGGTTTCCTTAGTCTATAAAAGGAACCCTAGGCATAGTTAGTAGAGATAGTTCTACACAGATCATAGAGATCGAATAGTAATCATAGCTTGTAATCTGTAACCTAGGCAGATTCAAGGTTTAATATAAAAGTTCTTTTGTGATATTCAATATTATTCTTCTTAGCATTATTGATTAGATTCCACATAATCAATAGTGTTTACTTAGTGTTTCATTATTGTTACTTTAGAATTATCTAAAGGAGCAAACTCTTTGCAAGCTGAAAGTTAAGATCTATCCAGTAAAACGATCCAACATTGACCATTAGTTGTTGTGCTAGACCTAGTTACTCGGTGGAAGCAGGCTTCTAACGTCAGCAAACCATCCTTTTTGGAGGACCCCTCAAACCATCATTTATTTATTACTATTTAACTACGAAAGTCACATCCTTTTCTTCCTTTTTTTCCAACTTTTATTTGTTACATACTAACTTTTTTTTATGTACATCCATTATATGTCAAGATCAAAGTACTTTAGGAGTGGACCTATTTTGAACGGTAAAAAGATTAGAATGATAATATAAGTGAAAAACATATGTTGTTTATTACTTATGTTGTAGACTTGTATCACCCTTCTAGAAAATTGTAAGGAATTTGCATTCCTGTATTTCGATTTTGTTTCCCATCTTTTAGCTCCATTATCAATATATACAATTACAAGGAATTGTTGAATATTTTATTCTTAAAAATATTATTAAAAAAACAAATTCGGATCCTAAGCATTTTTTTATTATTAAAATCGGATCTTTATAACCTTTTTAACCCGAACCAATTTGCAAATTTTATTCTTTTCTCCCCCACTAAAAACTCCAGAACCATCAGTGATTATACGTGTCTCTCTTTCCCTCATTCTCTCTCTTCTCTCTTACAATTCATCAAACCACAAACAGATCATCTCAGTTTTAATGTTTTCTACTATGAAATTCTTTATAAAATTTGGGGGTTTTGGTTTCGATTTGTTTGTTTTGATAAAGACGGTGTTATGGGTTTTAGGTATGCTTTTTATGAAATTTTTATATTTTGATCATGTTTTACTGGCTGATTATTGGTGAATCTTTGTGGTTGAAACCGTGTGTTAATTAAGGGGTTTAGGTTTCAATTATAAATGACCCTAATTTGATGTTTATGACTGATTGTTTTTGTTTAGATTTCAGAGGGATGTTAGGATTGTGTAAAGTTGTTGATGTTATATATAGTCAATACCCATATCACCATGATGTTGCCGGCCTCTTTGTTGCTGCCATTCATGGTGTGTAGCGTTGTTGGTCGGTAGGTGAAGTTGGAGACCTTACATGGTCGGTAGGTGAAGTTGGAGACCTTATATGGTTGGTTTGTTTTCTTTGGGATTTGCGTTATACCACCGGCCTCATGTATTTAGTTTTTCGGTGAACCAGCGATTGGGTTGATGTTGTATTTCTTTTTATTTTTTACTACTTTATTGTGATTAAAGATTAATTTTAGCGTTTTGAATATTTATGTTCTAATTTTAAATACACAATTATGTTTACAAAAGCTGTAATATTTACAGGAAAGAAGACCATCAGGTCCTAAAGGAATTCTAGAATAGTTAGCGAAAAACATAGATAAACCCAGGTATGTTTCCACCTCCATAGATAACAATTGTTGTGCTCTCTTATTGACTATAAGTTGTTTAACGTTTGGTCTTTATGTTTTCACACATGCGAATCGTAATGTTGCGCTTTCAAATTTACATGGGAACGCGAAGATGAAATTCGTGCCAAATATCCTCATCTGTTTTCAAACATCACTTTAAAATCCAATTAAATCTCGGGACGAGATTTCTGTAAGGATGGGGGACTATAACAACCCGCAAATTTTCATCAATGTAAATATCCATCTATTAAGTTAGATGCAATGTACTATCTATCTATTATATATGAACCACCTTTTTCAAGGAAATTTTTTTGCTTTATTACATTACTTGCATTACCAATATCTCAATATGCAACATAACTTGCATAACTAAAGTTAACGAGCTCACGCAACCTACCTATGGCAATCCTATCTACATATATGTCAAGAAAACATCATAATATGTCAATTCAATATCATAATATCATTTTTACAAAGTACATTACTCATATAATGTACCATTTGCAACGTTATATCAAAACAGGCTTTAAACCATTATCGTATACCTCTAAACCCTAATTTCATGAAAGGTTAATATCTAAAGTGAATGTACAAGTTACTAAAGCATATGTACAAGTAATATAACATCTCATTTGAAATATAAACTCCCTCCAAGTCAAGGTACAAGTCTTTAAAAGTACAATGTATAAGTCATTAAGCATGACATCCAAAATAGCCGTTTTACCTCCGTTTTCATTCTAATTTCTTCACCACCACTTTTGTACAAGTTACTACACTCAATATACAATGTATAAACCCTAATTATTCTACTCATAAGCTCTCACACATATTTTTACACTCAAAACCCTAATTCAAAACCCTAAACCCTAAAACCGAGCTAGTTTCTAAACCATGACCCGTTTCTTTGTTTTTATCCATTGTAAACCTAAACCAATACTCAAATAAGTTGTAATAACATAAATTACAACATTAAAAATCACATTCCATCATCATTTCATCACTTTAACAACAATGTACAAGAATTAAATCTAGAAAACCCTAATTAAACCCTAATTTGAACTTTTGACCTGTTTACTCATTTTCAACCATTTTAAACCCAAACCACCTATCAATTCTTGTTAATAATCCTTAATACAAGTCTTGTGATCCTTAATCTATCATTACTAATCAAATGCACTTGAAAAATAACCAAGAAAACCCTAGTTCGAGCCCTAACCAACCCGCGACCCTATTCTTTGCATTTTAACCCATTTTAAAAGTTACTCTTGCACTCAAGCACCTCAATGACCATGCTACTTCTCTTCTAAGAAGCTTACAAGTACCTCACACAAATATCTTCTCCATTCTTGGTCCTAAAATAAGCCACATCCTCCTCTTTGTCTCTCTTTTTACCCGCGACACCACAAGACCCAAATAACACTCCATAGCTACTTCTAGCTTTGCAAACTCACAACATAGCCTTTTCACATAACCTTGAACTCTAAGTCTCCTTGGCCACCTAGGTACTATTCGACTATAAATAGGGCTCATAACCCTTCATTCTAACTCATCCCCTACTTCTTCTTTCTATAACCCATAA
>BQNB010085080.1:0-14365 GCA_026074375.1 Tanacetum coccineum
AGATTTTGACCTTTTACCTTGGTCAAGGGCATTCGGTCAGGATCTGTATTAGGGTTGCTATATAAGTGTGTACTAATTCGCGAATCACACTCCAAATCAAACTTCTTCAGGATCTCTTGCACATACTTGTCTTGGCTGATAAAAATTCCATCAGGTCTTTGCTGAACTTGTAATCCTAGGAAGAAAGTAAGTTCTCCCATAGCACTCATTTCAAATTCTCCCTTCATCAAGGCCTCAAATTCATCACACCAGGCCTTCTTTGTAGATCCAAAGATGATGTCATCCACATAAACTTGTACCAGGATGATATCTCTTTTGTGCTTCTTAAGAAAGAGAGTCTTGTCAATGGTGCCTCTTCTGTAACCATGTTTCAGCAAAAAGGTAGAAAGGGTTGCATACCAAGCTCTTGGTGCTTGATGAAGTCCATATAGAGCTTTGACTACCTTGTAGACCTTCTTGGGATATTGAGGATCCACAAATCCCTTAGGTTGAGTGACATATACCTCCTCATCAATGCTTCCATAAAGAAACGCACTCTTAACATCCATCTGATAAACCATAAATCCCATGTAAGAGGCAAATGCTAAAAACAATCTGATTGCCTCTATTCTTGCAACTGGAGCAAAGACTTCATCATAATCAATGCCCTCCTCCTGTCTGTGTCCTTGAGCTACAAGTCTAGCCTTGTTTCTGACAACAATCCCCCTGGCATCTCTCTTGTTTTTGAGTATCCACTTAGTCCCAATAGCATATTTACCTTCAGGCAAATCAACAAGAATCCATACATTTTGAAACTTGAACTGTTGCATTTCTGCCTGCATAGCATCAACCCAGCTTGGATCTTCAAGAGCCTGAGCTACACTTCTTGGTTCAACTTGAGAAAGAAAACAAGCAAACAGACAATGCTGAAAGTCTGTGTGATTGTTTCGTTGTTGATCCTGAATGTAACTGAGGAAAGCAGTTTCACCAGTAGTTTTCTTGTGAACCTGACTTCTTGTTTGAACAGATGAATTTGGTTCCCCAATAATAAGGGATTGAGGATGTACTGTATGGATCCGCTTAGTTGCCACATGACTGACTTCTATAGTTGGTGCTAAATTGTTTAGAACAACACCAAACTCATCATCATAGGATGTAAAAGAGAAAATACCAGGTGAAGGTACATAATTTCCAAGGTCTGATGGACTGGAGAATTTAGTTGTAGGCTCAGCATCAAAGAATAAGTCAGTTTGACTACCAGAAGGAACTGGAATAGCACCAGTAGGAACTGAAACATCACTAGGAGAAACCATTGTATCACCAGAAGGAACTGGGATGCTACCAGTAGGAACTGGTATGTTACCAGAATGAACTGTTTTTGCACTTGCTCTCTTTTGAAGTTCCTCAGCATCTTTTGCAAACCCCAATCCAAGTCTCTTAGCATCAGAGATGACTCTTTGTTCCTGACCTTTCAGTCTTGCAAGTTCCTGTTGAAAAATGTCTTCAGTAGTATCAACTAGTACACCATTACTGTGAGTAGCAGACGTATCTTTAGGCTTAGCTCCTGGAATGTGGTTGGAAGGATAAGAGGGGACGAGAATAACTTGCTCATCACTGTCAGAATCTAAATCATCATCCTGGAAACTTGCAGGGTTAGAAGAAACATCTTGTGTACCTACAGACTGATTAGCTTTTTCACGATTATAGCCTAAGGAATCAGTTAAATAGTCAAGATCAAAAAACCACTCATGACTAATTCCTTGGATATTAGCCTTTTCCTCTAGAAACCTCAGATTCATTGTTTCTTCAACCCACTTTGTAGCCATGTTATATACCCTGTACGCTCTATTACTTGCAGAGTATACAACAAGATACCCTTCATCAGCCTTCCCATCAAATTTACCCAAATGATCACTAGTATTCAAAATGGTCACATGACACCCAAAGGGTTTAAAACGACTTATGGAAGGTGTAGAATATTAGTAATCTTAAGATCAAACCAAGAACAAGAGTGAGATGTGGGTTGGGATGTTAGAGAGAACTTAGATGGAAAATGGATGAATGTATTAATGAAAGTGTAAGGAAAAATGGAACAACCAACCCTCTCCAAGACTAGGAGAGGGACTTATATAGCCTAACATTGGCCGGCCATGGGCTTAGTTGGGCCACCCATGGGCCTTGGGCCGGACTAGATTACTAATCTAATCATGATACTAACTACGAGCTAAGACCAGTTACAACTTGGAAGTGACCGACACTTTTCGTGTTTCCAACAATCTCCCCCTAAGGGAGGTCACTCCAATTTACAAACTTTAAACCTAGCATACTATGCTTTATCCTTAGTCTTTAGCTCGTACTCTTGACTTTCTCTTGTGAATATGTTGTAGTGATCATTGACTTCTTGGATTGAGCTTGTTCCTTGAACTTGTATTTGACATTGTGATCTTGAGCATCTTGAGATCATCAACCAAGCACAATCTCTTTGCCATCTTGAAACTTTGCCATCTTGTGGACTTGCGACTTCTGGACCGACATGCTCATACCATTCTTGAAAAGCTTTAATGTTGCATCTTTCTTGAAATTCTTTAACTTTAACACTTTGACACTTCTAGAAAGATGTGTGGTATCAGAGTAGCGGAAGTCTTTGAAACATGTACTTGAGCTTTCATGATGTCTTTATGTTTGTCGGTCGGGTATGAGCATGTGGCTATGGATCTTGTGAGACAGCTGGAATCAGGGACCTCCACCACCATTTTAAATAGCCTGCATAAAACAGTTAGCAATAAAGCAGGGGGACGAATATGGCTTTGTCATTCGCCCAGGTTTGGTTGGAGAAACCTTCGGATCCGTGAGGATCGACCTGTGATCAGATAGATTCAATTTAAGAAGAATCTTCTTGACAGGATTTCCAGCTGTAGTATTGAATCTTTCTAACACATAAGTATTAGATTCATCGTACTCAGCATGTTCTCATTATCGGAACGTCTCAAAGCAGACAGCACGATAAGAGTGAACCAGTGAGTTACTATCTCACCGATTGATATAGAAAATTGATTTGAAAATCAATCGGTGTATCACTTACAAAATTGTTTTTGTGACACACCGAGAGTGTTTATCATTTCAAAAATTCATTAACAACCGTTGATCCATTTCCTGGAACAAGTTTGATTCTTATAGAATCGCACCATCGTTTCTTTCCAGTTGTCACAAGTTTGATTCATAAAGAATCGCACAAGTTACCTACCATGAGCTTGTTTGATGTTGGCTCAAGCAGGATTTCCATCTTCATTGTGAATGAATTCACTCTGATGTTCTGGCAAAATCACAAGGATAATGCGAAGGACTCTTAAAATGTATCTTGTAATTCACATTGTGTGACTTAGCAAGTATAATGACAAGTGTCCCCTAATGAGATTAATGGATGATCTCTTTTGGCTCTAGACTCAATAGTGCACTTTTTAAAAGACCGGCCATGTTCTTAAATTTATGGAGATATAAGGTGGTTAGGCATAGGTATTCAAATCCCATGATCCAGCCAGAACCAGAGGGATCTACCCAGGGATATCCACTAGTTAGTGTAGAAGTCCTTAGGTATGATAAAAGGAGAAAAAGTGAGAAAAAGGAATAATGTCGACTGAGATGGAGCTAACACTGGAACAAACCCAACAAGGTGTTAGTTATGAAGTCTCAGTAAGCATTGAAGGGGTTGAAGAATGAAAAAGAAATGTAAGGATAAAGGGTGTAAAGAAAGAATCCCTCCATACACTTAGGCAGAAACCGGGTCAATACATAAACAGTCAGAAACACTAAGGTGTTGTCTGACATTAAAGACTGTCATGGATCCACTGACGCTATGCACAACCCTCCCTAGCCACTCAAGGTCTCTCAAAAGACTCTTGTTTCATTTCTCACAGAGATTACACGCATTCCTATCGACTTTCTCACTCCGAGTTAGTTGATATTGAAAAGGTGGCAGTCTGCTCCAGCCTCCGATCACTAAAATCAAAGTGCACTATTGAGTCTAGATCTAAAAGAGATAATCCATAAATCTCATTAGGACACTTGTCAAATTATGCTTGCTAAGTCACACAATGTGAATTACAAGATATATATTAAGAGTCATACGCATTATCCTTGTGATTTTGCCAAAACATCAGAGTGAATTCATTCACAATAAAGATGGAAATCCTGCTTGAGCCAACATCAAACACGCTCATGGTAGGTAACTTGTGCGATTCTTTATGAATCAAACTTGTGACAACTGGAAAGAAACGATAGGGCGATTCTATAAGAATCAAACTTGTTCCAAGAAATGAATTGATGATTGATGATGAATGTTTGAAATGATTAACACTCTCGATGTGTCACAAAACCACTTTAGCAAGTAACACGTTGATTAATTTTCAAATCGATTTTTCTATTTCAATCGGTGAGATAGTAACTAGCTGGTTCACTCTTATCGTGTTGTCTACTTTGAGACGTTCCAATAATGAGAACATGCTGAGTTTGATGAATCTAATGCAAATGTGTTAGAAAGATTCTATACTTTAGCTGGAAATCTTGTCAAGGAGATTCTTCTTAAATTGAATCTACCTGTGATCACAGGTCGATCCTCACGGATTCGAAGGTTACTCCAACCACACCTGGACGAATGACAAAGCCATATTCATCCCCTAGCTTTATTGCTAACAGTTTTAATGCAGGATACTTAAAGATGGTGGTGAAGGTACCTGATTCCAGCTGGCTCACAAGATTCATAGCCACATGCTCATACCAGACCGACAAACATAAGGACATCATGAAAGCTCAAGTACATGTTTCAAGACTTCTGCTACTCTGATACCGAACGTCTTTCTTGAAGTGACGAAGTGTTAAAGTTAAAGAATTTCAAGAAAGATGCAACATTAAAGCTTTCCAAGTCAACAAATCAAGAATGGTATGAGCATGTCGGTCCAGAAGTCA
The DNA here is from genome assembly GCA_026074375.1 of Tanacetum coccineum. Classification (NCBI taxonomy): domain Eukaryota; kingdom Viridiplantae; phylum Streptophyta; class Magnoliopsida; order Asterales; family Asteraceae; genus Tanacetum; species Tanacetum coccineum. The sequence goes on from BQNB010085080.1 coordinate 4,942, forward strand.
CAAGTTACACAAGATGGCAAGATTCATTAAGATAGCGACGAGATTACGCTTGGTTGATGATCTCAAGATGCTCAAGATCACATTCTATCATACAAATCAAGATAAAGGAACTAGCTCTATCCCAAAGTCAATGATCACTACAACATATTCACAAGGGAAAATCAAGAAAGTCAAGTTTACGAGCTAAAGACTAAGAGATATAGCATAGTATGCTAGGTTTAAATTTTGTAAAATGGAGTGACCTCCCTTAGGGGGAGATTGTTGGAAACAAGAAAAGTATCGGTCACTTCCAAGTTGTAATAGTCTTAGCCCGTAGTTTGTTATATGATTAGTCTAGTAAGCTAATCTGGCCCAAGGCCCATGGAAAGCCCGTTAAGGCCCATGGCCGGCCAAGTATGTGGTTTATACACCCTCTCCATGCCTTGGAGAGGGTGGTTGGTTGGTTTTTTCATTCCTTATTTTTCACACACATATTCAATATTACTTTCTCTCTCTAGAAACCTTCCAACCCACTTCTCTCTCTAGTTCTTGCATAATATTATCAAAGATTACTAGTATTCTTCACTTTCGTAGAGTCTAAACTTAGTTAATGAGGTTGTATTTATCATTTACCCGTGGATTTTACTCTTGGTGTAGTTGTGTTTGTCTTTGATTTTCAGGTTATATTTGACGAGAAAAAGCTTGGAAGTTGTTAGGAAGTTTCATTGAACGCTTCTTGGAAGACGATTTAACCAGTTATCGCATGTTTCTTCTCCATTATTGAGCAAACTAGGGGAGTACTAGCTTCTTTTACTTGTTTTCTTTTCCCTTTATTTGTTTTTACGGGTACTTCTATAGAACATTGGGGATAATGTTCAACTTAAGTGTGGAGGGGAAATAAGCCTTAGAAACTATTCCTTCAATTGCCATTTGCTTGTTCCTTAAAATGATGGGTAATATATCGAAACATAGCATAAAAAGGTAATTTTGACCCAAATATAATTTTTTTACGACACATACCGATGAAAACCGAGTATTAATAGCGTCTCATGGATAGGAATGTGTATGACTAGCACAAAAACCCTTAAAATTGCACCCCAAAAATGTAAGGTTCGCCTTTAGATCGTTAGGAATTCAAGTATCCATTATTGATACCCAAGATAGTTTATACCTTTAGCTTTCTCGAGTTAAGGTTTGAATGCAGTCATATGTGTCTATTCTGTCGTTATGGATGTGTACGTATGGTCTTTGTCGCCTTTTCTGGAGCATTGGTATCAGTATTAAATTATATGACTGTACCGGTAGTATATTAAATTCTAGAACATGTTTTTGTGATGCATCCCGAGACCTCATAGTAAGTATTAGGATTTGATAGATAAGAGGCACAAGGATTAACCCATGTTTTAAACCTGTAATTGTTACTATGATCACACCGATCATATAGCTATCCCACACCCTTGCCATGCACACACTTTTAGTGTAGGATACCCCTAGTACAACCCTCTGAGCCTATCCTTTTTCACATTTCTTGTAATTTTCTGGTTAAGCCGGACTATTAATGAAGAGCATTGTTAACCCTTAAACCAATCGTTACACCCAAATCGCCTTAGCCTACCTTGTATGTACTTACCTTTAGTACATTACTGGTTTAAACCTAAGTTAATTAATTTTGAGTGCACGTTGCTAAGTCCTTATCCTTGTAAAACTGTTTTGGGACGATTGGGATTCATGGTAGTATTCATCTTATGAAGAATTAAGGAAGAAGTAATTTATTACCCCCAATAGAGCTAAATAAGCTCCATGATATGTTGATCAATCTCAAATTGGGTCATTAGTTAGATTGTAAATAATCTAGTATGAAAAGTACAATGTAGGGTTGATACCTATAAATCCCCATGATGGTAATATATGTATAAGCAATGTTATAGCAAAGTGACGAAAACAAAAAACTGTATATAAAAAAAGATTGAAAAATATGTTACAGAGCAGGCCATTGCTTATGTCTATGTTTATACTAGAGTCAAGAAAAGAAAAATGAAAGAGATTGACTAGAGTTGTGTAGACGTTTGTATATTTGTCCGAGTCTTTGGCATAGCAACCAAACCTACGTGTATTCTTATAAATAATGTAGCTAACCTTCCACTCAAATTTCACCCAAAAGCCATCCCCAAATGTAACCCATCCATATTTCCTTTCATTTTTGTTAACATACACGCTACACTCCCACAACCCTTATAAAGACCTCTTGACAAGTTTAAAAAAAAAATTTTGGGGGAAAAAATAATTACTTGTCGCCTAGTGTGGAGGTTCGCTCTTTACCAAGCCTATGGTAATTTATAGCTATGACTATGTAATGATTGTGTTGATTTTCGGTTCAAGTTGTGTGTGGGGGGGGTGGTATAATTTATTATACAACCGAGAGAAGAGAGAATCCAAACACTATGTTGAGGTGCTAGGATATACTTTTAGTGCTTTAAATTAAGTGGTCTAGAAGGTTGTGTCATAAACTGCTTTTAGAAGAATAGTTAAATCCCCCATATGCTATTGTCTAGGTAGAAAAGTGCAATTTGCTTAAGGACAAAGCAATATCCTAAGTGTAGGGTATTTTGATGATGTGTCCATTTTATACACCAATTATAGGGTCCATTTAACCCCTAAATCATGCAAATATGCCGATTATGTGCTTAATCGTTGTTTACAGGTTTTTTAGCTCTTGGATGCATTTGAAGAAATACACTGACTTGGCTCATTGAAGAAGAAATCAGACAAATTACGGACTTACACCAAATCTCTTGAAGATTTATGCATACAGTGCGTGGAGATGGCGTCACAAGCATAAAGCGACACCGTCGAGATCTATATGGTGACGGCGTTAGGATTTCCAAGCGACGCCATCGCAGCGATTTTCCTATATACATTAAAGTGAAATTAGGGTTTTAAGTGTGTAACTTTGTATAAATTTTGGTAGACGAACCCTAGTCGTTTCAACAGCTTTTACGGTCATTTGTAGGGCCTTAAAACCCTATTGTAATTACCTTTAATGCATGTTTTAATCAAGTAAGATTATTTATCATTAATCATTCAATATGCCTATGTGTTGTGTTATTGATTTATATTCTTGCTTTATCTTTAACATGCTAGGCTAAACACTCCTTTGTATTTACTTATGATTGCATGAAACTTAGGTTGTAGATCCTTTTAATGTTGCTTTTTGTTGACGAATGTGCGTGTTAGGCTCTAGAAAACTAGCCATAAGATATTAAATTGACATAGACATCTAGGGAAACGCGAGTAGTGTAGAAAGGATACCATCGGTAATAGTCTTCATACTACCTTACCCCTAATATGGTTGATCCATTTTAAGTTATTTCACATGCATTTAATATACTCTTAGGGGCCTTGTAATAGTCTTTATATTACCTTACTTGTGCGTTGCCCTAATGGAATATTAAATAGATGGTGGGTTCGTGTAATCCGTTCATGACCTAGAAAATACTTACATAGATCATCACAAGTGTGACAAGGCAACATATCTAGGAGAAGCAATCTGAGAAGTAGTGCATGATTAGGTAAATACATCTTTTTATCATAAAGTTAGTATAGATTATAATTAGTTTAATTATTAGTTAATCAAACCAAACTCTCAAACTATGATATTTACCTGCTTTCTTATGAACATAAAAACCTAAAAGAATATTCTATCAACCCCGTAGAATTCTGTTAGACCGTGTTCGAGCCTTCCTAACCTATTCTCTTAGAGAACGATAACAACCCTGAGTCTTGCTTACTACACTACACATTATGTACACTACTTAGGGAGTTGTTAAACTTCAATGTAGAAGTCTCTACTACCCTCCACCAACAAAACTCCGTAAGTATCAAAGACAGGGTTTTTCTGTTAAGATCGTTCAATCCAAGTCCTTAGATACTACTCCCATAGATTCCAAAACTAGGATTGCTGCGGTTACTCCCTTAAGTGCCAAACGTAAGGTTTCTAGTACATTAAGAACAAAAATCTAACTAGTCGAATGTGGCAAAAGTGGTACGAATTACAACCAAATGTTGGTTGGTAACTGATAACGCCTAAATTATTTCCATGTTTATAGCGGCGTTATTCATATATATTATCATGTTCTCATGAACATTCATACTTAATAGCCATTAAATACTTGCAGTTTCACTCGAAGACATCCCGAGCTCAATCAAACACAGATTCGAATACTATACACTTCGAATCAAGATGTCAATGAAAAGATAAAGTCCCAAGCTAAAAAGTGCAATTGTGCGCCACACTTAACAATTGTGCGCCGTACTTCATATCTGGTTACGAAGAATAAATGAAATCATAAATAGTATTGCATTAACACCCTAAGTACGCCGCACAAATACTTTTATACGCCGCACTTCTTCAATAAACATTAAATTCCCTTCGCATTTAATCACCAAGTACACCGCACAATTTATCTTGTGCGCCGTACTTCCACCCTGAAATCAGCCTATAAATAGAACCAAATTCTCACACATTTCATATCAATCAACTCATACAAATATCAATCTCATCCTAAACCCTTCCCAATCATTCTCCAAGCATTAACACCACACCCTTTTGAAGAATCGAGATTAAACAACCAAGAATGAAGAAGAACACCATACTAGTTTAGTGAAATAATGAAGTCTCTTATTGAATCAAGTGATGTTATGAACTACATAGCCATGAGAGGCTAAATCTCTCATGACTACTCGATGAAGTTATGATAATGAATAAGGGTTTGGTATGATTGTAATCTCATTAATCTGAAGCTTATGTTGCACCCATATTATATCTTATCTTGTTGGTTTTGCTTATCAACTTAGATTATATAATCATATCGGTATAGGTCGAAAGACCAGTTATGATCTATGTAGTTTTAAAGATTTGTCTATGATCTTTATCATCTATGTCGAGAAATCCACTTTTGTAAACTGATAAACAAAATAAGTTTTGATATAATAAGTTATCTGGATCATTTGAGTGACACATCTGGTCTAATCTACTAAGTATAAGTCTTGTGTTAATTAAGTTAATTTGTGAAAACATTTTCTAACGAGAAATCCTTTTTATAAGTTAAAGTTCCATATTCGAGGTCTTAATCATTATCAATACTTATAAATTATTTTCAACCATCCAAGTGGTCATCTTTATTATCATTGGTAAAACAAAAGTTATTTTCAAAATTGTTAAAGTCTATTTTCTTTCTGATTATTTGAATACTACTCAAATCCTTACGGACGACCTGGTCTTACCTAAAAAGATTATATTATATACGTGGGTTATACTTTTACCCGTGTGTTTTCCTATAATAAAATTAGTATTTTCAGTCATTATAAATTTAAAGCTTTTGAAACACATCAAAGTTTTTGGCGCCGTTGCTGGGGATTTTTAAGCTGTTCTGTAGTCAACTCTGGAAAATTACTTTAACTCCCCCTCTTTTCAAAAATCACAGTACAGTTTTCTAGAAAACTAACCTAAACAATTTCTCCTTTGGATACATACACGTGCTTCTAATTCTAAACATGTTGAACCGTTACCCGAACCTAAACGTACTCTGAATCGAAGACTTCGTCGACGAAACAGAAGAGTTCCATACGATCAAAGAAACAATCCACCTCAACACCCAAGAATTGTCTATCTGCCAATTCTCAACATCAATTACTTCTGTCACTTTCTTGATATTTTTCAAAATTACGATCCAATGGATGATGAACCCATGTGGGCAGCCGATTGTGTTGTCGCTCCGACTCCCGGTTCTGCAATCACTATTCCTAAAACAACAAACAAATTTTCCATTAAAGGTAACCACTTGACTCTCGTTAAAGGAAACCAATTTGATGGTAGAACCAAAACCGATCCTCGTAAACACATTAATGAATTCCTCAAAATCTGCGATATGTTTAAATATAGAGATACCGAAAATAAAGTTGTCTGCCTAATGAGGTTTCCCCTATCACTCACTGAGAAGCAAAAACATGGCTGGACGAACTCAACAAAGGAACTATCAAAATGTATGATGAACTTCAAACTACTTTCATTAGTCGATTCTTTCCCCCAGCTCTTTTCGATCGACTCCTTGGAGAAATCCATGCTTTTTCTCAACATGAAAATGAATCTCTAATCGATGCTTGGATTCATATGAAGGAAATGCTCAGAAATTACAATGGCCATAATCTGTCCAAAGGCAATATTATCAAAATATTTTATCATGATCTCAACGAAATAACCCAAGAAGTTCTATATGCCGCAACTAGTGGTATTTTCCTCTATAAAACACCAAATCAAGCTTATCAGCTTCTCGAAAATAAAGTCTTACTCAAGCTCGACTGGGCTAAAAATCAAAAAACCAAACCACCTCTTAAGAAAACTGTTGCTTTCGCCGATGAAGGTAATAGTAATTCCGACACTTACAAAATTATGGCCTGAATGGATGCCATGACCATAAAAATAGATGCTAAGTACAAAGAACTCCAATCTCGTGCTAAACAACCAACACCCAATCTTGACAATGATGACATACCTATATCCCATGAAGAAGAGGCTAAATTTATGCAAACTTTTCGTAAGACTCGTTTTTACAACGATTACTGTGACCGAGACTCGAATCGCGATAATTGCAGTTCAAGCAGACGGAATGATTACAACCGAGATAACTACCAATCCAACACCGATGATAAATCTTATGATCTTCAAAGACAATTCAACGATTTCATGAAATCTCAGCAATCAACCAACGCTTTTCTCAAAGAAACATTCATGGACCTAAAAATTGAACTCGAAACAATAGCCAAAAATCATCAAGCTTCAATCCAAAACCTTGAAACTAAGTTCGACAGACTTGCTGACAAACAATCTAGTCGACCTTCTGGATCTCTTCCAAGCAACACTCAACCAAACCCATGAGGTAACAACTCTAATGCCTATCAACCACCGCAATCTTGTAATGAGCATGTGAATGTCGTATTCACAAGAAGTGGCAAATCTTATGATCCACCAGATAACCCGAATGATCAACAAAACAATTCTGAAAACCAAATCAACTTCGATAGCGATGATGAAGACGATGAACCAACACCATAACCAAAAACTCAACCTCCGAAACCAGTCAAAGAAACGCCGTTACCAAAACCATACAAACCAAAGATCCCATATCCTCAACGCCTTAGAAAAGAAAAAATGGAGGCCCAATACGGAAAATTCCTTGACATGATTCGTGCCTTCCGAATCAACGTGCCCCTTGTTGACGTTTTAGCCAGAATGCCCAACTATGGCAAATTTTTTAAAGAACTCATAAGCAACAAACACAAAATTGAGCATATTTATGCCGCTTTCCTAAGCGATGAAAGTTTTGCCATTCTTCAAAACAAAGTTCCACCCAAACTTAGAGACCATGGAAGTTTCCTTATTCCATGCAACTTTAATAAAACTTTCTCATGTAATGCTTTAGCCGACCTTGGTGCTAGCATTAACCTTATGCCATATTCCTTCTATGCAAAAGTATCTCTTAAAACACTTAAGCCTACTAAAGTGAGCGTAAGATTGGCCGACAGATCATTCCAATACCCTGTTGGAATAGCTGAAAATATGCTCATTGGAGTTGGTAAATTCACCTTCCGTGCTGATTTCATTATTCTTGAAATGGAAGAAGATAGCAAAGTTCCTCTCATTTTGGGATGACCCTTCCTTCACATTGCTGATGCAGTAATTCAAGTTAAACGGAAACAATTCAATCTTGGAGTTGTAACTGAACGAATGATCTTTAATATTGACTCTGCCATTAAACACTCTTATTCAAATGATGATACCTGTTTTAGTATCGATGTTAGCGATGAAATCTTAGAAGAAGATTTTGATGCTCTTCTTGACGGAGGAAGCAAAAGCCTCCATTCCATCGAAGGAACCGTTCTCCAAGAAGAAATCTTTTCTAAATTCAATAAATTCATAGCAATGACTGCCGATGAAAATTATAAGTCTGAATCCGACACAGAAGAACCACCATTCGAGAAAATCACCATCAACACAAATTATAAAATAAAAACATCTCTCGAAGAACCTCCTACGGATCTCAAACTCAAACCTCTTCTTGATAACTTAAAATATGTATTTTTGGAAGAACCCTCTTTTCTTCTTGTAATCATATCATCTCAACTTTCTGCTCAAAACAAAAGTAAACTTGTATCTGTCCTTAAAAGACATAAAGAAGCATTTTCCTAGAAAATAACAGATATTCCTCGTATCTACCATCATTCTGCAAGCATAAAATACATCTTTTGGATGACAAGAAACCAGTTATCCAAAAACAGAGAAGGTTAAATCCAAATATGCAAGAAGTTGTTAAAAAGAAATCATGAATCTCTTGGATACCGATATTATTTATCCAATTTTTGATAGTCCTTGGGTTAGTCCTATTCACTGTGTACCAAAGAAAGGCGGTATTACAGTAGTCACAAACCAAAATCATGAACTTGCCCCAACAAGAATTGTTACGGGTTGGTGAGTATGCATCGATTATCGTAAACTCAATGAAGCAACCGCAAAAGATCATTTTCCTTTGTCGTTTATGGATCAAATGTTGGAAAGACTTGCAGGAAATAAATATTTCTGTTTCCTTGATGGTTTTTCTAGATATTTCTAAATTATCGACCCTAATGATCAAGAAAAAACAACATTCACATGTCCTTTCGGTACGTATGCTTATAGGTGAATGCCTTTCGATTTATGTAATACTCCAGCTACATTTTAAAGGTGCATGCTGGAAATCTTTCATGATATGATTGAAGAATCCGTCAAAGTGTTCATGGATGATTTCTCTGTCTTTGGAAACTCTTTCGACAAATGCCTAAACAACCTCGATAAAATACTCCAGCATTGCAAAGATGCTCATCTTGTCCTTAATTGGGAAAAATGTCACTTTATGGTCAAAGAAGGAATTGTGCTTGGACACAAGGTGTTCGACGCAGGACTTGAAGTCGACTAATGTGTGTTTTGCAAGCTTTAAATTTATAATACTAGAAATACCAATTTTTACTAAAACCACAACACTCGGGAAGTATACCCGTTCGTGTATAGTATAGCTTTAGGTAAGTCCAGGTCGTTCCATGGGAATTGAAGTTTTCACAGTTTGTAATTATGGTGCTAAGGCTAAAATGATTGTCACGGATCAAATTAACCAAATCGTGCATATATCGAATATTGTAAAGAAAGCAATAAAAGGATGATTCAAGCAAATGATTAAAGTATTTTTGTTTAGGCAATGATCACTTAGATAATGATGTGTTTGGAATAGTTTTTATAAGTTTAGAAAATAGAGTTATCACAAGTTATAAATCCTTTCGGCCTTTAAATATAACTAGTGATTATATCGATTAATAACAACAAATCCTTTCGCCCTTTATAAGTTATTATAACAAATAT
>BQNB010085081.1:0-28569 GCA_026074375.1 Tanacetum coccineum
TAGCTTGTACATAAGTTGTGGTGAAGAAATTGGAATGAAAACGGCTATTTTAGAGATCATGCTTAATGAATTGTACATTGTGCTTTTAAGGACTTGTACTTTGACTTGGAGGGAGTTTATATTTAAAATGAGATGTTATATTACTTGTATATATGCTTTAGATATTAACTCTTCATGGAATTTAGGGTTTAGAGGTATATGATAACGGTTTAAAGCCCGTTTTGATATAACGTTGCAAATGGTACATTATAGAAATAATGTACTTTGTAATAAGCATATTAAGATATTGACTTGACATTTTATGATATTTTCTTGACATATATGAAGACAGGATGGCCATAGATAGGTTGCGTGAGCTCGTCTACTTTAGTTATGTAAGTTACATGACATACTGAGATATTGACAATACAACTAATGTAATAAAGCGAAAAATTTCCCCGTACAATTGTGATAATAGAAAAATAGGTTTTGTATTTGATGAAAATTCTTGGGTTGTTATAGTCTCCACCCCTTACAGAAATCTCATCCCGAGATTTAGTTGAAAGTTGTAGTGAATAGATGTAGGTACTGGGCATGAATTTAGGTTAGGCTAATCAAGGTTACAAGTCCACGTGTGTGATGCACTTATAATTATGTTGCGCACCATAATTATAATTACCTCCTTTCACACGTCTACTTATTTTCAAGATCACACCTCTTGATGACAGCCAATAGAATTTCTTCAGATCCTGATAGAACCTGGGTGGATGAAATACTTTGATTTACGGAACCTGTGGGTTATGGGCCTACCACGCTTCTGCTGCGCTACTCTGATCGTAAAGAATCGCTATTCATTAACCTTTAAAAGTCAACATCGAATAAGAATGCTATCACAAGTCTGTAACACCCCCAAAAATGTGTCACAGCGGAAATGTGTTCGGAGGAGTTACTTCATAATACGATAGCACAAGATACAAGAGAACGACCTCTAAATGCGTCATTTGAAAAGTAATCTCGTTGATTGCTTTAAAATTGATATAACATTTGTCTCATAATTGCATCACAATAAAAAGCTAAAAGTGCTAATACACGTGAGATAATAGATTTGGAAATGAACAATATAAAGGTAATTAATAGAAAATGAAGGTAATAATTATAAATGATAGATAGGATGTTGTACAAACAGGATTGAAAGAAACTTGTTTTGTAACGTATGTTATAATACTTAAGCCTACTTATTTATAATTAGTCACGTACAAAAATAACGTTCAACACCATGTAACTGAGAATTTTATAAATTCTAGTTAAGAGATTTATAATTTCCTTATTCAAATGAAGAAGTGTCCCTAATTCATTCAATAAGATGAGCACACAATCGTCTTACTTAACATAAACACATGATTATGAGAAACGGTAAGTTTGGTAGAAAATGATAATGATCCTGAATGATTAATAATATTGAGATGGTTAATTGTACTGACGCTATATAAGTTGAATGATGAAAAATTATGTTGGCAAAGAGGTATGAGGAAAGTATTTAGGAGTTTGAACATAATAGAATTTAAAGTAGAATTAGACAAACGAAGTCGAGTTTTGATACCAACAGATAACAAGATGTAACAAAATTATCACTTTAATATTTCATGGATAACTTTACATATGAAAAAGATTGATACATTATGTTAACTTGTCTCGAGAATTTTGTTGAGAGATAGAGGTGATGTTTGGGAAACAAAAGTTCTTAGTTCCTATAGTTTACCTAGTCTATACCTACTTTGTGAGCAATTCTGACACCTTATAGAGCAACGATCCTGTGTTATGTAAGTACATTTCCTACAAAGGGATGAGGTCCATTATTAACCACGTGTTTTCCATTAGCCTTGAGATTTCCTGTCCTCCCATTTTAGCTGTCGATGGTGATCATTGTTTCCGATAAATTGTTCACGTTTATCTGGGTAGTTATTTTGGTTAATGTGATTGTTGTGATTGTTATTATTGTTGCTGATCAATGGGAGTAGTGTATCTTTGTCCACGATTATTGGAATAGTTGTTGTTATTGGGTAGAGTTGTTTGTTGGTTTTGTTCCTACTAACATCAAACTTTCGTTTGTGATCATTTGGTTTCTTGCACAGAATTACGTTTATTAATTGGTCCCATTAGCCTGTGACTATGTTGGGTGCTTCTGTTCTTCGCAGAGTTCCTGAGGTGTTTGTAAGCATTAATGTCTTCCTCAATGCTTTGCGGAGTCCCCCGATGAAAGCTTCCATAGTTTCTCGTGTTTGAGAACCATATTCGCATAAAACGGCGTAATTCTTGAATCAACTATAAAGTCTTGAGATCACTTCCAATTACATAGCCAAAAATTCATCTTCCATTTCCTTGACTCAGTCTGAGGACAATACTTGTTTCGTTATAAGCCTTTTTAACTCAGTACAGGTGATTGGTGATTAGCTTGCTCTATTCCCATAAGTTGGCATAGCATTCCAACGAGGACAAGCATAAGCAGTTTAAAGTACCAGACAAATGTTCCTTAATTTTCCTCACAACATCTGTCTTTCGAGAGAATGCTGATTCGGTTTTGTTCTAACCAGCGAATAAGGCCTACATGCTTCTTCCGAACCCATTAAAGTAAAAGGTGACACTGATAAACTCTTTGGTAAGTTACCCGTTTTCACTGCAGGAGTTTCCAGTAAGATTAGTGTTCCTAGTTGGAATTACTAGCACTTGCCATGGCAGCAGTCTGTGCTTCCAAGGCTGCAGTAAAATCAGCAATCAGTTGCCGGATGGCATCCAAAGTTATGGCTGGTGTTTCGGATGTTGATGTCCTTTTGGGAGGCATTCTATCAACATAAGAGAACACGTAGTAAGAATGACATCACAAGTTTTAAACAAGGTATTGTTTAAAAGAAAATTTGAAGCTTTAAAATGCTTAAGAGAAAAGCTTAGTTTTTGAATTATAAGCAATTAGGGTTTATGGTATGATTTTCATGAAGACGGAGATAATGATGCTAATTATGAAAGATATGAAAGAGCGTTAAGTTTGGAAACGAGCAATACGATACGAAACGAATTTCCCTTTATAAATATACGCCTTGCATTCCTTACTGTAACAGAGTCAGATTTGACAAGCGTTTTATATTATACACAACACATCCCATGGCAAGGATAAAGCCTATAACTATTCTAAGAGTTTGTTGATTCTGAGTCCGGTAGATGACATCCTAAAGATCCTCCTGATCTGTTTGGTGACGAGCTTGGATTTTCTCAATGATTTGTTCAAGATCGTACAATTCAGTATAAGCAAAAGGCAATCTTACCTTTTGCACTAACTGCTTCTTTTGAAAGTTAGATAATCTGAGTATGGATTTCTGAGTTACCGGTCTTATCGATCACTATTCCTTCGTATTGATTCAATCTATCATACTTTCTTCCCCATTATTCCTCGATGTTAAAAGATAGAGGTTCATCACTAAGTAATTCAAATATCTTCGATTTATCCTCATGATGTATCAATACATCTTAATAGACATTTTCCTATTTTCAAATATCTAGGTAGGTAGGAGTATAAACTGGGTGAAAGATGGTGATACCAATATCACATTTTGATTTCGGGAAATGAATTCGAATAACGCAGTTGAGAAGAAGATAAGAATAGAATTCGCTTCTTAGTGGAATAGTTCTTCATAACAAGAGAAAGATATCGAGGATCAAATAGTAGTGAATGTGGTATATTAACGGGCAGATGGAGTCAAAATAGGCTGGTGAATTTAAATAGGATCAATGTGATGAAATCTAGGATTATTCCTTAGCAAAAAGTTTGTATCGTTCTTTAAACAAGATTATTGTAGAAAGATGAGAATATAGTGGGATTATATTAGGTAAGTAGGGTGTTGAACACTAAGAGTGGAACATTAATCCTATATTCTATCAGTATTTAATTAGTCTATTTACTGGTTAAACCTAGGCTATGTACGTTGTCTAATGATTTAGGGGGTTTTCAGCTTAAGAGACTGGCACAGGTTTGGTGATGACAAATATCAATTCAATACACAATAAACATAAAAGAAGAAAATTAGAAGATAGAAAAGCGATACAAGCCAAATGATAGAAAACTATATTAGCCATATTAAATCCGTTTCAATGCTGGTTTGTTTGTTTTAGTGTAATGATTTACTTATCTCAAAGCGGCATATCATTCTTAAGACTTAGGCGGGACATCATCCTAAGACCTAGACACAATTAATCATGTCACAATTAATGCATCCGCATAAAGCATCCTTTAGTTTAATTATAATCTATCTAAGAGAATTAAAGCAGTGGTGATCCTGTTAAAATCGTAGCCCAATGGGACTTTACCCACTTATTATTTGATGGTGTTTTATATACTAGTAGTCTACTATTCAAATCTGTATCAGTTAATTAAGAGCATGATTGCTGAAACACAAACGGGTCACCTACCGATCCAACTAAGCTCATAATTCAAAGACAAAGATAGAATGCTATTTGTGATCCTATTTGATAGGTCTTGTTTATCTTGAATCATACATATTGTTCATGAAAGCTTAAAGAGAATAGTAGAGAAGGGCAAGTATTCAAAATTCAAATGTTATAAAATGGAGGGAAAGGGAAAATGTTTATTACAAGGCATCACCCTCTAATGATGATTAGAGGGGGTATTTATAGGAGAAGGAAGGAGCCTTCCCTTCCTTTATTTTCCTAATGTTTCACTTCTAGTCCCTATTCTTTGGTAATTATGCTATTTCTTACTTTTAGCATAATATACCTTATTACAAGCTACTTTATTCTAAACAAAATAAAGACTATTAACTAAATATAACTAAACCACATAATCGACACTTTTTATGAACCTAACAATCTCCCCCTAAGGGTCGATTATTCTGGGCGTTCCCTTCGTGGTCCAAGTGGTCTTCCATTCACATACATCTCCCATCTTCTCATCTGGTTGCGATACTTCAATCTTACTTCAATCTCTTCTTCAAACAACTTTAGATACTCAACCTCATCATTCTCATTTATGTGTAACTTTTATCTTCTAATACTATGTTCAGCGTTGCATCACAAAACTTATGAATCTCTGAATGTCTCATCACCCTTTTCTTTTTCTTGATATTCTTGTATATAATTCCATGCACGGGCACATAGATCATGGAGATCATTTTGTGCTTTTTAACTCCTGGGAAAGATATTGTTGGTGCGGTGAGATTGACGTTCTGTTGATAACTTTCAATTCCAAGTTGGAAATCATGCACTCTTTCCCATATCACTGAACTTCTGATGAATATTGATAAAGACCATAGCAACCTTGTTTCTGCATAGTCAGGAACCTTGCCATTCATAATCAGCAAATACATATCCTCAATATCATTCTTATTGATATTCTTGTAATCAGGCTCGGTAATCGACACAATGCACTCATTAGCTATTTTTGCAACTATATCTGTGATAAACTTGTGTTCATGACCTAATTCCCAGTACGTCTTGATGACTTGAATGATCTTTGAATTTGAATAAACCTCTTCCTTTGGTTTTCTAGGCTCTTTCTGTTTCTTTATGTAGAAGATCTTCGCATGAGGATTCTTCCAATGTTCAACACCATATCGAGCATAAGGATTAAATTTCTTAACACACTTATTTACCTATCTGGAAGTTCGTTCTTCAATATCATCATCATTGAAGATAATTGCAGGAAACTTGTAAAGTGACAATACTATCTTCTCGGGCCCTGAACTTCCTTTCTTCAGATACAAAAGATCTTGATTTATTAGAGATAGTGTTGGAGCTTCAGGATCTCTTTGACAGCTTTGAACTAGAGGTGTGGTCTTTTGTGGATGTGGAGAGACAAGAATTTCCTTTCTACTTTCCCAAACAATGTCACTTTTCAAGAAATTCTTCATCTGATCAATATGATATTGATGCTCATCTCCTGAAGTACATCTTTGTCTCAACATCTCATCAGCCATTTTCTTTAACTTTGCTTCATCAATAGTCAGTGATACTTCTTCCATAATATCTTGTGACACTTGCTTCATCGGTATTTCATCATCATCTGAAGCATAAGAATCAGTCCAAAAATCATAATCATCTACTTGCTCTTGATTACCTGAAGTTGATGGACCTCGTTCCTCTTCATTGACTTGTCCAGACGATGACTCTCCAAACACATATGCTTCATACTCAGATGTCTTCTGCCGCTTTGCACTATTCTCCCCCTCAGGATGAGCATCATCATGAGGATCGTCCTGATCTCTTGGGCGAACGGCAGAAGGTCTACATGTAGTTTGTGGTACCTGAAGATTCTCAAACTTCATCTGAAGTGCAAGCCATATTGCTATGTCTTGTTGCTGCAACTGAGGATCGTTTTTCATGGAAAGATACAGTTGATATTGTTGTTCTGGAACAGATGGTGTTTGTGATTGAACTGGATGAACATGAAGGATGTGACCAGACATATAACTTCTTACTGACGCATCAACTTGAGAAGGAATGTGATTATCAATAGCGTTCTGAATTTGTGAGGAAATTTTAGCCTGTATATTCCCACGCTCTTGTAAAATAGCTTTAGCAATCATCCGTTCCATCTCTTCTTTAGTCTTTTGTCTTTCCAGAATCAGCCCTTCCGCAACATACACTGGAACTTGATCTCGAACCTGCTCAGGAACTTGCTTTTTAACTTGCTCCTTAATATGCGTATCTACCATAGTGGGTAATGATTCGACCATTACTTCTTGGAGATGATCAGCAAGAGTATCAAATGACTTCCTTGACAGAAACCTTGCTTTTAGATGTTCAAACAAATATGTATAACGTCCCTGTAACTCCTAAAAGAAATTCTTGTATCGTTTGAAACGAGCAGGTTTGGCTTTAAATAAAGATAGAAGTCGGTTTGTTTTAGATAAGTTGGTGCTGGGTGATCTTGATGGTGTAGTTTTAGTATCAGTTACCGTCAATTCTTGTAGTTTCTCAGTATCCAAAGATACGAGATCAGAATGAATCTTAGGAGATCTAATTGGTGTAGGGAATGGTGTACTCCTCTATAATCTTCCCTTTCTCCCTTCGCTTTAATTCATACACTTCATCAGTTATTTCTTCCTCCTCTTCATTAACATTCACAGGTATGACAACATTAGTAATTTCCACCTCTTCATCATTAGTGATCTCCACCTTCGGACTTTCCTTATCACTCCTGGGCTCTAACCTAGTGCCGGGAATATTTGGTTCATCATTCCTAGGGGGTAAACTATCATCAATAACATTCTCTGATCCTTCCATCATCTTTTCAATCTCTTCAGACGCCAAGTGCTTGTTGACCAGTTCCACATTTTCTCTAGCTTCTTGCTCTTCTCGACTTTTGTGCTCAGCAAGACTTACTTGTAATGTATCTTGTAAAATCATTTCATCTGCTTTATCAACAGTTGGCACTGGAGCTGGTGGAGTTAGACGTGTAGATCTCCTTTCAGGAAGACGAAAACGAATCACAGTAGACCGTTTTGGAGCACTTGACTCTGCTGCATCCATTTTAGGGTTAGGTGACCTAGGGGCGCTAGGTGTCCTATGCATTCCTTGGGTAGACTCAGTCGGTTATGACTGAGTCAGAGGAACATCTAACCCAAACACCTCCTGCACACATCCAATAATGTCTATGTGCGTCATTTATTCTGAAATTTCATCCAATCTAGATTTTGCATTCCAACTTTGTCTTTGTATCTCCCTAAATTAAAGATATTTTTCATTATATAATCATCTTTCAAGTTGTGATACCTGTCTCGGGCACGTCTTGAAATTTTAGGGAAACTAGTCATGTAATAACTAATGATGATTTTTGTAAATCTTGGATAAGGGATCAAAGATGTTGGATGATGAAGAGAATAGTAAAGTCCTTCCCATAATAGCTCCGCATAATCCACATGTATATTATTGACAAAGCAATACATCATCTGCATTATCTGCAACGGCTGTTGATCCCATCCAGTGACACGTATTGTCAAGCATTTTGAAAATATCTTGCATAACGTTTACCATGGCTGCAAAAGACCAGTTGTCTTAAAAGCTTGATGTGTATTTCTAGCTCCATTGTAAAGCCTCAATTTTTGTTTATAGAAAATGGACCATGCTAAAAATGATGGGTGGTGTTACAAAGCTATCATGATTGTCGGCATTTGCTTGTGGTAAGTAAAAGATTGTCCCGAAGTCATCCAGTGTAAGAGAAAGCTCTTTCTTGTTAAGCATAAACGTAGCCTTATATTTGATCCGTCTTCCTTAAAGTATGCCAGATGTTTGCCATATAGATCCTTGGTACAAGGAAGAAGCAGCCAATACTAAATCGTAATGGATGATTCTTGATGATATTCGTCAGTATTTTGCTTTCGGGTAGGCATTGCACATGTTCAAGATCAACCTTCTTGTTTGCGACCATGAGATCATATCATTTGTTTAGGGGAGACAGTTCATCTGGATGAACATCAGCTACATGTTGTTGTTGTGCCATGATGATTACTGAATGAATAAAATTGGGATGTTAGTTAACAAACAATTCTTTTGACGTTTTTGTCTCTTTCCACTCTGCCTGTTTTATATGTTCTGGCAATTCTTTTCAAATATATTTTTGATCAGTTTGTTTCTCATGTGCTTGTTCTTGCTTTTTCTATCACATGCCATACGTTTTATTCGAATTTTTCTTTTGATTTTTCATTTTTGTATGTTCTGGCAATTCTTTTTTGAACACACATTTGATTTGCTTTTTCCTGTATAGATTTAGCTCTCTCTGACTGTTTTTATAATATCCTCACCAAAAAAAAAATTATGACATGATACTCTTTCAAGAATGATGAACATTTCTCTTTTGATTTTGAATCAAGACTCTTTTGTGAAATATAAAAGAGAAATCATACAACTTTCTTAAAAAACCATTTTATGGAAATGAGTATTTCAACCCTCTTTTGTCACAATCAAGATTTGAGAGCTTTTTCCAGAAATTCATTTGTCAGGAAACTTTCTTTTTAATGAATAACATAGAATTAGTCAATACCAAAATCCAACAACTGGATATGGTCACTAAGTCACTTACTCCTCATCTCTGTCATTGCAGATAACGGCCGAAATCGGGCATGACTTAGACCACTTAATCGCAATTTGAGACTTAAGATTTTTCAGATTCAAGTTATACAAACTTTTCCACTTTCCATTTTTGTCATGAATCCTATACAATGTAGACAAACACATCTAAATCAATAACTGAATGGTCACTAAGTCACTCACTCCTTATTCTGTTCATTGCAGAAAATGGTCAAAACCGGACATGACTTAGACCACTTAAACAATTATTCATTAAAACTTGTTTCCTTATACACAATCATTAGATGTTTTGAAAAACACATGAGAAAAGTGGTTCATTTTGTTCCACAGATATTCGAGCATTAAGCATCAAAAGCATTCATTTAACCACAAAGCTCATTGTTATTGATTTTGCTTTGACCTTTTTGTTATTACTTTACCGAGTGGGGACTAAATGACTTTTTACTGAGTTTAGACTTTATTGAGTTTGACAATTTGACTGTGAACAATTTAAAACCAAACTCGATCCATTAAAGTTGTATTAAACAATAAAGTAAACTCGGTAAACGTCACACTTGGTAAACATCAATCAATCAAAGCAAACTCGATAATTACAAACTCGACAATCATTAATATTATCTGGATTTTAAGTTTACATAGTACATTTATATCTTTGGATGTATTCTCAGTTATGATCTTTTTACCACAATTTCAGTTAAGAATTAAACTCAGGAATACTTTGATTGTTTAAGAGTTTTTGAAATCGATAAGCAAAAAACATAAATAGATCTTATTAAAAACATTATAAACTACGTTTGAGAGAAAAAATCGTAAGTAATATCGCCTTTTTGATTTTTCTCTCAAATCGAATAACAAGTCAAGAAAAGGTATAATGGAAAATAATTTCTTCCTTTTTAGCAGCAACCAATTAAAGATTCTCAGAAATTACACTTTTAGTCCCTTTAGTTTTTCATTCTGAATTTTTATTTTGATTTTTCAAAAAAACTTCTCCCATGGGTAATGAAGTCATTTCTAAATTTGTTCACCATTATCAAAAATTCCCCCTTAGAATTAACTCATGTTAATCACATAGTCTAAAATTGAAAAATTCAAAGTAAAAGTTTGTTCAAATCAAAACACCCCCTTGAAAATATAACATTTTCTCATTCAATTTTTATGATAGATTACTGTTTTTATTTGATTTCCGAAATGATGTATATGAATGAAGATTTTTCAATTACTCCCCTGCAGATTATGATTCTGTATTTTCAATTGAAAGCTTTTATATAAAAAACTTGGATCATGTATCTAATTATGTGATTTTAATTTTTTTTTAATTATGAAAAATTGTTTTTGAGAATTTTAGTATTTTTCAAATTTTTTCTATTGTTTTTGAAAATGTTTTTACATTCTTTTTGGAAGTATTGATCTTTTTCAAGAAGATGGGGGGGGGGGACCCATTTGTCAGGACTTTCCAATTGTGTTAGAGGTCATAATCTTCATACCAATGCGATGATACTTGATACTCAAAGCGTCTTTTAAGTAGAGCTTTAGTAAATAGTTCCGAAGTTGGTATTCTTGTCCCGATATCGTAAAGTTACCACTAGTACCCTTCTCAAAACATGTTCTTTAATAAAATGATACTGGATGTCTATGTGTTTGTCTTAGCTGCTAGTCGGGGTTTGCACGAGATTGTAATGGCACTCTTGAATCATAATACAATCAGATCCGTTGTATTTGTATCATAGTATAGTAGTTGTGTACGCATCCAAATGACTTGTGAACAGCATGCAGACAAGGAAACATATTCAGCCTCAGCAGTAGACATCGTAGTACAATCTTGTTTCTTCAAACTCCAACTTACGATCTTTCCACCTAGAAATTGCAATCCCCCTAATGTACTTTTACAATCATCTTTACATCCTTACTTGGTCTGATTGATTTGCAAATTTTTTTCAAATTCGAATCCTTCGGTTGCATAGTCCCTATGTTTTAGGACTGTCTTAGGTTACCAAAAAATCCGTGCTTTAACCTCTTTGAGGTGTTTGAACAGACTAGGACGTGCTGATAACGAGGCAATACTAAAGTATCAAAAGCAATTTATGAGATGGACATGCCTGTTAGATACATTAAGCCCTCCAATCAGACGACGACGAATTCCATCTTGATCAGTATGAGTGCCGTCGTAAATTAGCATCCGCCTCTCAGTTGCTAGGTGTGCTCATGGAGGACACACTTATCCAGGACCATGTTTCTTTAATGAGTCAATCGCGTATTATGATTGACTTATGAATATGCCACGGGGAGATTGATGAACTTGAAGTCCAAGAAAGAACTTTAGTTTACATATCTAAGACATTTCAAAATTATTTTTCATTAGTTTTGAAAAACGTTTTGAAAATCTGGATTTGTTGATCAACAATATTGTCGGTCAACTAAATTAACAAAAGTAATTATGTCTCACCACCGTTGACGTCGTTGTGAATAACTGTGGGTCTAATAATTCTTTAGTGAAACAATGTTAATTAGAAAAGAAGACATTTGTCATTCATGCCAGAGGGCTTGTCTTAAGAAGTATAGAGCTTTTTTAAAACTTGTAGATGTGAGCTTGGAATTATGGATATATAACCCTTCAGGTTGGCTGGACAAAAACTTCTATCTTTCAAAGGACACATTAAGAAAAGCCGTTTTAAAACCTAAAAAAATCACATTTGAAAGATAGTGATCATTCTTGTTGAGTAGCAATAAGCAATAAACATCAAAACGGCCTCTTAAGACGAGCAAACAGGAGCAAATAATCTCTTCAAAATCAATGCCTTCTTCTTGCCTGTATCCTTTTGCCACAAGACGAGTTTTGTTTTGAACCACAATATTTTCAGCATCACACTTATTCTTCTAGAGCCATTTGAGAGAAATAATATTCTTTCCTTCTGGTCATGGAATGAGTTCCTAAACTTAAAGTAACTCATCTTGCATGGACTTAATCCAACTATGATCTGCCATAGCTTCTTTGATATTCTTCGGTTCATTGTGGCTGACCAGTTAATGCATTACACTGCATACCTGAGTATCTGTGTGTAGCCGTTGGCGAGTCAATGACAGGTTTGATAGGTCACCAATAAACTCGGTCTTGGAGGATGATCTTTTGTTCCAAATGTGAGTTCGAGGGTTGTACTTGGTGGAAATTCTATACATTTGATGGTTCTAGAGCCGTTGTTGATGACTCAATTTCATCATGACTTGGAGGATTATATGGAACAAACTGTGAATTGCCATCAAAAGCAGCAGAATCTTCTTGATTGAATTCATCAGCCTTAGTTAAAGAGATTGGAGAGGTTTGTACATCAGATGTAGTTACAATAGGAGGAGCCTTATGTTCATCAACAATAATTAAATGACGTAGAGGACCCCGATGTATCTTCATGAATTTGAGTTGGTTGTGTAGCGGAATTGATGGGTGTATCAGAAGACTTCATCTCAAAATATTTCTTCTTACATTGGAACACCAAATAAAACTGATCCAAATCTTCTGTAAGATGGCCCTATAAGTATTCATTGTTTCTGCTGAAGAAATTAGTATTTTATGAATCGTTAAAGCTCTAGTTCTTAACTCATTCGTGTTCAGAGCCATATAGTTATAAGCTCGTCAAACTTGACATGTATGGTTTCCATAACCAATAAAGACCCCATTGTCTGCTTTTGGTTTCATTTTTCCAAGATCATCTCGGTCATTTGTTGGATAACATAATGAACCAAACACATGAATATTATTCAACATTCGGACTTTCTGCCACGTAATAAACTCATAAGGTATTTTGTGTATGTCGGTCATGAATGGATTGAACGATTTTGAGTTAAATAAGCGGTAGCCACTGCTTCAGCCCAAAAGAAATTCAGGTAAGCGAGAAAAGATAAGCATCGTTTCTACGAGCAGCTTCTATAAGAGTTTCGATACGCTCTTTCAAATACTCCATTTGCTGAGGTGTTCGAGCTAGTTGAATATTTTTGCATGATGCCTGACGTTTCATAATGTGCTTAAAAGTTGTATTTTTGATACTTAATACAATTGTCTGTACGAATTTGTTAAACATATTGACTTTAAAATCTCAGTTTGAGGTTGTTAATGAATTTCTTTTTATAATCTCTGGAGTTTCATAACTTTTGACATGACAGAAAGTAATTCGTGTATATCGATAATAATCATCCACGATCTCAAGAATATACTCTTTCTATTGATGAAGCTTCCCACATTAGACCGCATAATCCTTATGAATGTTAATTCCAATTTGGAGTGATCAATTAGAACTATTTTGTAGTGGATGGTAAGCCTTTCTTGCTTTTTCCTCTCTCATAAGAGAATAAAGTATCTTTTTTATATTTATACTTTGGTAAGGACATAACCAAGTCAAGTCTGGTAAGATCGTTTATGGTCCCAAAATTAAGATGTAAAAGTATTGCGGTGCCTTAACCTGACTTTTTGAAGTTGCCTTTAGACATTAGGACTAATACAGATGAAGAAGCGGCCGTATCACGGAATTGGAAGATAGTATATAAATTGATTCGGCGGGACCGCCTGTTAAGCAAATCATCTCCTTCTAGATTTTGCACATATTAAATGTCCTTAGAACGAAAAGCCACTTCTAAATCGCCCATCATAAAATTGTTAACGCTAATAGAGATTATGTCCAGACCTTCAACTTTAAATATAACGTGACAAATAGTGATATTGCCTTGTTATTAATCACACGTAGCCTGTGATTGCTGCATAAATTATCATTTCCTGAAGCCGACAACGGTGCCCATGCATTTCTCAATGAAATTTTTCAGCAATGATCGATCACCCGTCATATGCTTTGAATAACCACTATCAACAATCCACAGAACGATCTGTACTACCTGTAACATAAGAAGATACACCACATGGACAAGTGGACAATTTAACTACCTATTTCTTAACAGAAACCGATTGTTTTTTAGATGAACGACTATTCTGACCATTTGGTTTTGTGTTAACAGGAGACCAAACAACATTTGGTTTTGATTCAAACCATTTTTTCCAAATTCAACTAGTTCGAATATTGTTCTTCATGTATGTGCCTAAAGATTTATCTCGTAAATTTCTTTTCATTGTACTAGAAACCTTATCGTTAGCTTTTGAGGGTACTTTAAACATCAATCTTTAGTTTAGAGGACTTCATAAGTAGTATCTTAACATTAGGAAGTGTTGATCTCATTAGAAAAACCCATTGTTTGTGAACTACTTAAAGTAATATCATAGATTTTGGTGTTCTAGATTTAGTGGATAAGTTTCTACGAACATTCGAATGCACATTCAATTATATAATTGTAAATAACAGTTATACATTGGCATGGATTTAAAGCAACTTTTTGCATATCAAGAAAACAACATACTAAGTTTTCTTAGAAGCGTTTGCAATATCAACATCAATTACATTCTCATTGTTTGAGATAACATTTTCAGATGTATTATCTGTTTGATTATTTTTTTCTAACATAAACTGCTACTTTCTTTGCTGTCTTCTTAGAGTTAGCTAACACACTATTTGACCAGTTGTGATTCATCTATTCATTGGTCTCTATAAACACTAGATGCAGCATTCATTCCTGATAGAAGATAATTCATGCTTAGCATCATTGTTTGTGATCATGGGTTATGGAAGCATTCTTGTACATTCTAGGTTGCTATGATATTTTTGTTTGAATTACCCTTCTTTGTTTGGCAGGTGAAGTCTATAAAGTGACTGGTTTTGACACGACATGGTTTTCTTCTGATTTTTGAACATCTGTTTTCTTTTGAATAACGTGTTTGTTTAATGGTGTGACACAAAGAAGAGGTTGATGAACAATTTGTTCTTGTCACATACTTAGTTTTTATCAGAACTTACCTTTTTTAACATTTGCCAGTCTAGTTTTTAACTCTGATATGGTAAACAAAAGATTTTGATTCTTAGCATGAATAGCACCATATGCATATGTTTTCTGAGAGAGACATGAGCAATTAATTCGTCCATTTTCGTTTGAGTTTGAGACCGTGTCTTTTTGATTGAATTGAATAGCTTTTGATATTCTAATTTTACATTGTCACGTTCTTTTTCCAAAGTTTTGCACGTATAATACATTGGAACGTTCTCTCTTCAAATTTTTCCATTTTTGAAATCCAAGATTTAATCAGAGGATTTGTGTTTTTTTCTTCTAATTTGAATCCCATTTATGTTTTTCTTTTTCACTGTTGTTAACTTTAATTTCAAAATCATCATTTGCTCTTCACACATTTGAACATCTTTTTCAAGAAATTTTTATTTTACTTGTTTGCATTACCTTCTTGAAATCTCAATGGATTGCTTTTTTTTAAAGTTGTTCAATTTCTAATGGGTGAATTATCTTATCACCTTTCATGATTTAACAACCACTTTGTTCTACTACATGCTTGAGAGATACTTCCAAAGTTGGATCTTTCTAAAAAGCACATTTTGCTTCTCTAGTTCACATAAAGGTTTACTGTTCGTAGACTCAAAAACATCTTTCTTTTTTATATCTCTCTGAATGTGTCATTAAAGAATTAAAATTAGAACTGCACTCGTTAACAATTGGTTGAGTTGATCTTGGGACAAAATTCATTGAGTTGTATTTCTTCAGGTGATGTATAAAAAATTCTTGCTCTTTTACAGTTCTTTTGAATTAATTCAGACAACTTTTGAAAACTATTTTTTATTTTATCTAATTCAATGATCAAAGGTGACTCACTCGGCATTGATGCCGGGATAGAAGGAGTTGCATTTGAATTCTTGTCAGAAGGAATAAAAGAAGATGGGAAATATTTTTGCTCAGCGCCCAAACTCCAAACAGATAAGATCTTTTTGGGAACAAAGGTCTTTATAGAGAGCATTTATTTGTGCATAATCAATTGTCCAACAATTCTGTTTATTTTGCAAACAGCAATTGGATCAGTCATTTTTTCATCATTTTTTGTTGACGTTTACGAAGCTTCCATCAGAGTGTCCTCAATATCTCTAACATTCAAAGAAATCTCTAAATTACCTAAACTAGAGGCAAGATATAACTTTGGACATTAAGAAATTGCTTGCTTGAGTGTATAAGGATTCGGATACCTCAAACCATGTTTTAATTGCTATATTACACAGGACAATTGGTTTTGGTCCAAGCATAAAAATTCCTTGTAAGGAGTTGCAATGTTCAATAATTAGATCAACATTCCTTTTTCAATTTGTCCTCAAAGATTCTAGAACAGTGTAATGATATCTATCCTCATTTTCACTCATTTGCCTTTTTAAAATTGAATGAGTCTTTTGAAGTTCCTCATTTTTCCGTTTGTAATCTTTGACATCTAAATCCAATTTATCTTGTTGTTTTTTAGATCTCAAATGATATCTCGATCACCAACAAATTGAGACTGGGCTTGTTGACTAAAATGTTTTGCTCGTTTATCGGCCTTAAGAAATTCGTTGAGATAATTATTATCCCCGTTTATGTTTTCCAAAACCCGAATGCTTTCCTTATACAACTCAAGCTGACTAGTCAAAGTCATGTTTTGTTTTTGAACTTTTTGAGCAAATATTTGTTGTTTTTCAGCTTCCTAATATGCATTTCTAGCTAATTGCTCTAATGCACATAGACCAGGAACATGTGTATCTTTTTCAATACTGCCACTATTAACATTCCCATTGGGTAAATCAAATACAATACCGCTATCAATTTGATCATCACCAATGGTACTGTTAATAATTTTAGTATGAGTTGGACACATTTTTCTTCATTCTCATTGTTGGATGAAGATTGTACCTCACTTATAAATGCAAAATCTTAGCTTGGCCCAGCATCAGAAGTATTATCAGCTGGTTGAATTTTAGCCATTAAGCATATGTTTGCACTGAGTTCTTCTATTTCTTCCATCCTTGA
Organism: Tanacetum coccineum; assembly: GCA_026074375.1. Taxonomy (NCBI): domain Eukaryota; kingdom Viridiplantae; phylum Streptophyta; class Magnoliopsida; order Asterales; family Asteraceae; genus Tanacetum; species Tanacetum coccineum. The sequence goes on from BQNB010085081.1 coordinate 16,990, forward strand.
AGCATCAGCAAAGAGAAAATCATTCTGGTCATCGGTAAGAATCACTCTAGCTTCATCCTATTTTGCCAGCAACATTTGTTCCATAAAGTATTTCGAGTCCTGTATTCTTGGCTTTGGACAATTCCTAGCATAATGTCCTTTTCCACTACAGTTGTAGCATTGAACAGTTGAAGTGTTTCCTAAAGAAGAGGTTCGAAGAGTCCTTTGAACATTTCCGATCTCATTTGGAGCATTTGATCCCTCTATGATTTCCTCTTAAAACATAAGCTCGTCTATATTTCTTCGAGGCCTTTAAACCTAGAGTTACTGCTTTGAATATTAACCCTGTTACTTAAATGGATTGCTTGGTTTTTGGTTATATAGATGAATGCAAAGATGATAATTTGTTGGAGTAGAAAATATTTTAAGATATGGAATCCAAGCAGTAACATCATTGCAGATGCTTAGAGGATCTTCAGTATTGGTGTGATAATCATCTGTTGGTACTATTATTCATAATCATCCACAAGACGTAGGTTGATTTCACATATTAGTTGATGTGTTTCTGGAAGATGAACGGTGTATGTACGAGGGCAAAGGATCATGAGATTCTAACTTCTTTCTCTTGAGACATTAACAGTTTCTCGATAATGGTTGATATCGTATTCAAAAAGTCATCAAACGTTTCACTGTCAAACGTTTAGCAAGTACGAACTTGAGTAACATATTTCAACCATTCTGATTATAAGCTATTCAGAAATTTTGTGTTAATTGTAACAATTGGAAAATGCATGTCATTTCTTTCCAAATCGTTCCTTAACTGAGCAAAACGATTGTAGACAGAAACAAGTGCTTACCCCTGAGTTTACTCAAACTGATCTAATTTCTCCTACTGCGCCCCACTTCCCGCCTTCTCCATCCCTGCCCCCCCTCCCTGCACGATCCACCTCTCTCACATTCCGGCAACGAATAGAACCATAACATAAGTATATGAGCAATAATTATAATATTTTTGGCATGACCGGTTACACCATCCCGAGTCACTAATGATGTGAAAACTATAAAAGAATAAGATTCTTCAATCTAATGTTGTTATCTCTCAATAGAAGTTGATAATTAATCTATAAAAAAAGTTGATTTATTCATCTATCAACTAGATTGGGGACTTAATCCCACAATATTCTGGAAAGAAAACAAGTGGATATATGTAGGCATACAAATCCATTGTATGAACCATTTAGAGTTTAAAATCGATGCATCGTCTAAATGGTCATTAAATCGCAACGTCAAGTTTGCATGATTAATAGCTCAATGCGAGCTTAACATTCCAGAGTAAGTATTTCATCATGAATATTCGATGAATTACTTCTAAATTATTAAATGAAAATGAGAGAAAAACTTGTGTTGTTGTGTGAGGCCATATTATAATATGCACAACAACAAAATTTAGCATCATGCCAACATGTTATTATAAATCTTTCTTTTCATAATTGGTTTTTGGTTATAAACCAAAAATATCCCATTTCAGTTTTTTTGTTATATAATTAAATTACTTCACCTAAATGCACATAAACGGGATATAGAAAAATGATAATTCCTTTAGGAGGAGAAAAGTAGATGCAAATTAAGAATGAATTATCATATTCAATTGATCCTTGAAAGAAATTTTATGAATTTATTATTCAATTGATAATCTAATAGCCATACATAAACATTGGCAAAAACGAAATTTCAACTACTCATGCTCTGATTATACGTTGTCCCTCAAGGACACTATTTTATTATGACATGCCTCAAGCATGGTAGACAAAGCGATTCCAAATAAAATCCACGATGAAAAATATGGAGCATGAAAACAAGATGGTTGTTCGAGGTATAAAAGACCCCATGATAGTCTCATAAAGAGACATTAGACATTAAGGTTCCAAAGAACCTCAGATAGCTAATGAGATCTCAATAAATTCTATCTTGTCTTGAATTATATGGAATCGAAAACAAAACGACGTCGATAAATTTGTCTACATACAATGTATTGCTTGCTATTATGCATGATGAGGATCAGAAATCAACTAATATCCAAATATGAGCTCAATGAAATGTTTGGCCAACATAAAAAGACACAGTATCTTGCAAATACTAAAACTATTGGAACGTGAAGTTCATACACATCAATGTGTAAAATCTATTGGATATACATCGGTTTTTGTGTGAAACTGAAATAATAGCTCTAAAGTTATGTGCTTTAAAACTTGAGTTGTGAAATAAATAAATTCACAAAACAATAAGTTGATTATTAAGAGATATATTATCTCGAGGTGGATGTAAATATCTTATTGATATTTTATGAGACAAGTATTTATTTTTCCTTAAAATAGGATTTATTAGAGCTCTCATATTCTACGAAGGATATGTAATGCCTCAAGCATGCCTCACAAATTCAACTTCTAGAAACAATTAATAAAGTTCTCAATAACTTTATTTGATCAAATTGAATGAATCCTTATACGGATCAAAATCATTTTGGACGCATCTTATATAAATTGCTTTTGCACATGTCTCTAAGAAATGAATGATCCTAATTACCAATAATAATGCAATTGAGTTTTGATGTTAATTGTGCAATTAATAGCTCATAAAAGTGTATTTTCATTTTAATCTTTAAGACACATTTATACTTATTCTAACAATGCATTTGATATTGAATTGGAAGCTACACTATAGCTTTGTTAAGCATTGCAGGACTTATTCTTAACATCAACAATTTGTGGACTTCATTAACAAAGTTGTCGTCACAAAGTATTTAGCAACTCGTTCAGCAAGATTAAGCATCGATGCTTAAATGATATACATTAAATTAAGGAGGAGCATTATGCGCACTGCATTCTTTTCCTTCATCAAGTTTTATCCCATTGGGTTGTCTTGATAAGTTTTTTTAATGAGAGCAAGTATATACCGCTATGATAAACCTGAATATCCAAGGAGAGTGTTGTAAAATAATACTAATGGGCTTTTTAATATTCACCATTATCCCAACCGGCCCGTTAGGTTTACATGAATTTTATCTTCCCTATAAATACTTGATACTTGTAACCTCTTGGATTTGATATACATGAATAAGAATTCTCCATTCTCCTCATTCTTCTCTTATTCTTGTGTTCTTGTTCTTTACATTTATAACAGTTTTAGATTTTTGTGTGTTTGTATGTTTAAATACGGGTCATACGGGAAAAATGATATGGGTGTAATGGGTCAAATACATGAAATATTGTGGTGGAGTGGGTAGTGAAAAAAGCTTGTACTATTTGCTGATGTGGCACTAAAAAGGTCATATTGCCTATATTAACAAGTCATAACAAGTTTGATGGGTCTTTTTTTTTGAACGGCAAAAATTTATTAAACTAGCAAGGAGCTAGAAAACAATTACAAGGAAATAAATTGGGGATTTTTTAACCAATCGTCCCAAGAAAACGTCGTATGACAACGACTTTTACACCAATTGAAAGCACAAAAAACTATAGCATCAAAAATTTCCGAACGTTGAGGGATATTCTCAAATGATCCGATTCCTAAGTTCCAGATAAACCACGCAAGATACCAATAACACTCCTTCCAACATAGCTTTGACCTTAGAGGAGAACTGAATCGAAAGAATCCAAGACTGCCACTCTTGGAACGATGACCAGTCATGAGGATCTAAGCCCCACCATCTGCATATGCGACGAAGAACAAGCTGAGCCAAATCACAACGGAAGAAGATGTGGCAAACATCTTCCCTCGCAACTGAACATTGAGGTTATTTTGTTTGATATATCATATGTGATATCAAATGAGCAAAGTAGTGTTTCGCAATATTTTCTAGAATAGTTCATTTGTTAGTGTTAATAAGTTAATTTTTTGTTTGATTGAATTAAGTTGCAGATATAAGCTGGTTTTTAGCTTATCAGATGGCAATAATCAGTTTTTAGGCTCATATGAAATATATCATATATGATTTTAGCTTGGGTTAATGTGTTTATAATTGAGGTTATTTTGTTTGATATATCATATGTGATATCACATGTGATATTTCATTTTGTTGGAGTTATCATATGTGATACTCGTATCACATATGATATCACATGGTCTGTTTTATTGGATATATCATATATGATATCATATGTTCTTTTTGTTTTTTGTCATGAAACAGCTTATTTATATTTCATTTTCATTTTTTTTAATTTCTTGTTTTGCTTACAGACATGTGCAAAAAATCTATGATGAGACTGACTTTATAACGAAACAAGGCTAATAATCTGGTTTCAAGAAGAAGAAGACTTGTTTCAAGAATAAGAAGACTTTGTTGATTCAATTATAAGAGGTGAGATCATTAAAGAACAATGTCATATCAAAGAACAAAGAACACATCCTAGCCATCCATTTTTCATCAAATAATAAAAAACCTCATTTTCCACCTCTTTTTAAAAAATTAAATATCTTGCAAACGGTAAATCGTCAAACGACAAAAAATACACCATCGCGACGAGAATTAAATCATTTTTCTATAGAGGGGCACTTTTATATACTTTCAACGAACTTTTTTCTATTTTTTTTAGTCACGTCTGAAAAAATCACATGTGATTTCATAAAATCACATGTGACTTGTGATACAAATCACATGTGATTTTTCCAGTAACTAAAAAAATCGATTTCATATACTTTTGACGATTTTTTAGTGTTAAAATTTTCGCGAAGAAAAATTACACGTGATTTGTAAAATCACTAGTGTTTGTTGTTTTTAAAAATCACGTGCTATTTCATAAATCGCATGTGATTTCACAAATTCACTTATGATTTTTAAAGTAATAAATTACGTGTGATTTCATAAATTCATAAATCGCATGTGAATTTACAAATTTACGTGTGATTTTTCAAGTAATGAATCACATGCGATTTTTAGAATCACGTGTGATTTTTCTGAGCGAAAATTAAAAAAAAAAGTTTGTCGAAAGTATATAAAAGTGCCCGTCTATAGAAAGATAATTTAATTATCTTCGCGATGGTATAATTAAATTTGCGTAACGATTAAAGGTTTGAGAGATATGTTAATTTTAAAAATAGGATGAAAGTGGGTTATTTAATTAAATAAACATAGGATTTAATATAAGCCGTTAGATGGAAATAAAATGGATGAATAAGATTGAAGGATTTGTTCTTTAATTGGACATTGTTCTTTATAGATCTTTTAAATCCATCAAACTAATTCAGTTTTTTTCACATGTGATGTGCTAGGAAATCATATATGATTTTACATTATTTTTCTTTTCATTACAATTATCATATGTGATATTTGAAAGTAACATGTTTAATGTTTGATTTTTAAATAGACAAGTGTTAGAAATGCTCTTTTACTTGATTTTGGTTGATGTGGATCTTACATGAATGTGATTCTATTATATATCAGATGTGATATTTTTATTTTACAAGTTAGTAGCAAATTATCATATGTGATTTCTTTCAAAAATCACATATGATTTAACCTGATCATCACTAATTTATCAAACCATCATACTTGATATTTAAACAATGATAACATGTTTTCTGTTCTAATGCTTTTATTGCAAGTGATTATGAATGTGTGCAATAAACTTAAACAAAATAGACATAATATCGAAAATTACATCCGCAAATATTTCACCAATGTTATTTTAGCATAAAACATGACGACATACAACCAAGAAAGTTAAACGATTATTGCAAGAGAAAAATGTCCGTAGACGTCAAAAATCATCCGTAGACGTCAAAACTCCATATGGAGATTACAAGAGAAAAACGGATTATACATTTTGACCGTGAAATGGAAATTCATGAGCTTCTTGCTCCTTTGGATGCTTGCGGTGTTCAAGATGTCTTAAAAACAGCTTTCTCTACACAAATAAAAATAAAAAGATTTAATTTAATTTTTAAGCACATTATCATATATGATATATTATAATGTTAAAAAGTTAACTTTCAAGCAAATTAACATGTATGATATTATGCACACAAGTAACTTTTCAAACTAATAATATCAACAAAATCTTCATAAACGTTTAATACCTAACTTATATCATATATGATATATTATAATATTAAAGAAGTTAAATTTCAGGCATATTATCATATATGATATTATACACACAAGTAACTTTTCAAACCAATAATATCAACAAAATCTCCCTAAACGCTTAAAACCTAACTTATCATATATGATATAGTATATAAGTTTTTGCAATTTTTTCACGCAACTTATCATATGTGATTTTTCACTAACACGTCATTTCGTCTCAAAAATCACAATATCGTCAACAAATCCTTTCTAAATAGTGAAAACTTAACTTCTAATAACACATTTTCTTTATCAACATCAACATACTCAATCTAAAGCTTACTTTTCACTATAACATCACCAAATATCAAAATAGAATCAAAACATCTTCATTATAAACTTTACAAACACAATAACTTGAACAAAAAACATAATATGTTCGTCACAAACTCTATGAACAGTAACTTCACTATTTATGCATAAATAACATCAAAATATGTAGATAACGTGTTTTATACCTGAATTAACGATTTTAAGCTTGTGTTTTAACGATTTTTAACTTGAATCTTCATCTATAAGCTTTATCGTTAAGATTGCTTCTTCAACAACATCATCAAATCTTTTTCTTCCATTTTTGATGTGATTCGTGGTTGATTTTTGATGTGTGGATGTGTATTTTTTGATTGGTTTGAAACTATGTGTTTTGTGTGTGTTTAGTTAGAGAGAGAAAGTAGATCTGAAAAAAGGACGGGGTGTGTGTGATTAGGGGATGGTAGGTGTGTAAGGTAAAATAACCGAGATGCCCCTCCGCTTTTTATTCTAATTTTTCTTTTTTTTAATCAATAAAAATATATTAATCTCATCCCTTGATTGTTTTGAGATGGATGACTAAGATTTGTCCCTCTGTATCCAAGAAAAGGAGAGTTTTCAATATAATCTCCCTCCTATACTAATTTATTCAAGTTGTTATTTATTGATAAACTTATTTTATCTTTTCACTTAGTTATTGAATACCATCTATTTTTTTGGTCGAAGAAAAATGTAATAAAAGTAGCAATTTTAATCACGAAATGGTTTGACGTAAGTTCAAGCCATAAGAATAGAGGTTAATGTAGCATCAGTTTGCAGCAAAAAACATTGACAAACGAAAGAGTTTATAATAGCCTAGTATTACTCTTTTGAAGTGCATTAATACATGTATCTATAGCTTTCTACAACTTAATTGCTGAGATATCTCTATGGCTTTTTTACAGTGTTGATAGATATTCCGAGTCTTGAGATTATGTTTTATCTTTCAACAATTAGACACAACCCATGTGCATCGCACGGGTCTGAATGCCTCGTATGAATTAAATATTCAACCTTTTATTTTTTAACAAGTTAGTAAACCACAAGAATTACTACAAATGTGAAATCGAACATAAGACTAACTCATATGTTATCATGTCATGTTAAAAATTTTGACCTCAATTAAAACCTCGTGAGATGAATATGAGAGTGACTTTCAGGGACGGAGCCAAAGGGTGTCCCGCGGGTGCCGGACATCTATAGATTTTTTCGATGTATTGTTAATTTTTGTAAAAAACAACGATTTTTCCAAATGTATCATAAATGCACCCGGCCTATCGAAATGTGTTTCTAGTCTTTTCGTTTTAATTCACTTTTTAACTCTATTATATTACGGTTAAAAAAAATATTTGTGCACCCAATCATATTTGGTCCTGACTCCGTCCCTGGTGACTTTAGTGATAGGACTTGAGATTTTCCAATAACGACATGTTACTTTCCGCACAACTCTCATACATGTAGTTCAAGTCATTTTGTAATAGATACATTTGCTAATTGAACATTCATGCTCCGCCAAATAATTAGCCAGTTGCACACACTGACTAATTTCAATCAACATTGCCGATCTCTGCTACATTATAAAGCAAAAAGATTTTTGCTTAAAACATAAAAATGAATAATATTTAATTCTCAAAATACAATTTTAAAAGTTAAATTTCCACATAGAAATGTAAACAATGTTGCCTTAATAAAATACTTACCTTAACAATGTTTTCACCTGAAATTTAAAAAATGCAAGACAACTTTTCACAATTATTTTTAAGTAAGTTTTCAATAAAAAATTTAGACTTTTACTTATTTAATCCTAACATTAATAATTTATAAAAATTCATCTACAAAATAAATACAAGACATACTATTACAACTTTTTATTATTGTTTTGTTAGTTCATAGTTGATGAAAATGAATAATCATTATACTGTAACTACAATTGTTTGTCGTTATAAATTTTATTGCTATGCTTGAGTACTTGCCTAAATTTTTTATTAGTTATCATAAGGGGGCTTTTATATGGGCTTATGTGGTTATCCGATTTTGGCTTATATTTCATAAGCCCTAATTTTCTGGCTTATTTTGAGACTTATGGGCTTATGAAATACCTAAGTTTATCATATCATAATAAATTTATATACGCACAAAAGTTTCAAAATAAGCTAAGAAAATAGGGCTATTAAATATAAGCCGACATCAAATAAGCTCACAAAGTATGTTTGGCACAATGAGATGAAGCTAGGGCTGGAGCTTATATTATACGCGAAAGTTGAAGCTTGTGTTTTTTAAAAGTTGTCTGGGAAATTAGTTGAAGTTCAAGCTTATTAATGTAAAATCAAATAAAAATACATCAAATTTTATTCATATATATTTCCATCTTTAGCGTAATAATACATTATATTTTGAATGGTATTTAAGTCATTTCACTAACTATAAGCTCTTATACGCCTTTTTTATGGGCTTGGATTTATGGCGACTTGTGATTAATAAAAGGTTTCATAAGCTTGTGTGACAAACAAGACTTATTTTATAAGCTAGCTTATTTTAAAAACATAACCCAATAAGCCTCCATAAGCCATTTGCACACCCCTAAAAAGAAAAGAAAACACAAAGAGCAAAAATAAAAACTGCAAAGATGAAACTCAACAAAACCAAAACTACACTCCACTTTGCCCCTTCCCAAAGAAAACAAACTACAAATACAAATATTCACTCCATCCTTCATTCCTTCATCCCCAATTTCAAAACCCTAACTCGCTCAATTGCTGGTGGGCAGCCTGGTCGTGCAGGTGTTGGTGTTGGAAGTCAAAGTTCATCCCAAACTAGATGGACAAAGAGAAAAGTACAAATACAAAGACTTAGTCCACAAAAAACAACCCCTACTCAACTTTCACGTCAACCTTCAATCCATTCTCAAGTGCCGATGATTGAAACAAGGAATGCAGATGGAAGAGAAATGGGTGATGATATACCAACACAGTCATGTGCAGCATGTGGTGTAAGTGAATGGTCTATTATGTAATTCCAAACACTTATATGTTTCAGTAGAACGTCTGTAATTTAAGTCCACATAAGTGGCAAACATAAAAGTCCACATATGTGACAACTATCTAAGTCCATTTACATGCAAACATAAGAGTCCACTTCGGTGGCAATTTTTTAAGTCCACTTAGGTGGCAAATGGATATGTTTAGGCTATTTGTGGTTTTTGTTTATGAATAATTTCACTTGTTTAGGACTTATTTAAATTGTTCGTGACATATTTTACTTATTTTGGCAAAAACATATCATTAACATGGGAGGCTATACAGATTAGGGTAAATTACATCATTGGTCCCTGATGTGAACCCTGTTTGGTCCCTAGATAATAGTGAACACAATTAAATTTAACATATACTCTTATAGATTTTATAAGTCAAACAACAATAAACTAAATGCTGACTTTATTAGTCAAACAAATTAACACATTCAACAACAACAATATGACTAACAACATTTTTCCTTGTAATGTTAAGATAATGAGTTAATTGCTTATGAAAAAAGACAAAAACATTATGAAGTATCAAAGTCGCTCCTACAGTAATCATCTTTCGAAACCTGTCCTCCGTAACCACTTTGTAATGAATACTACCGAAGATTGTACCAAAAAGGTCTTTGAGTGTTACTATGAGATCCCCTAGCGTATTCGGAGTATAAGACTTGATAATTGCAACAACTTTCTTAAGTTTTATATTCTTGAGAAATTTCTTGATATCTCCAAAATAACCACTCACGATCCATCTATCAACATTCGCATACTCAACCGTGCTAAGCCACAGCCCACACGTAAAATCATCATTTTCACCCACATCCTCAATAACTTTTCTAATATACTCGTGTGTAGACATTACGTATTCCTCCTCACCTTTCAGATTATCAGCTATTTTACGAAGATTGACCGCTTGAACAATACAAGCAGGACCACCTGGTATTATCCTAATCGGCTTCACACCATAATTATCAACTTGATGGTTTTGAGATGAAAATAGGGTTTGGGTGGTGGTGGTTGTCTCAGGGAGCATGTGATGATTGTTGCTGGGACAAACGACGAGAGTTAATCTGAGATCAGAATCGTCTATATTAAGGGCTTGTTCCCATTCATGATTGGTGGTGAATTTATTTTTTAGTGGATTCTTGCAAAACTACTTTACTTCGATAACAATTTACAGTAGTCTTAAATAGGGTGTAAGGTAAACTATGTTTAACTTTTTTGTCAAATATTCACTTGTATTGTTTTATAAATTGAATAGGGTTATCTATGAATTTGGTCCTTGACGTTTATGGTTTTCAACAACATTACTACACCTTCTATATTTAGTCCTTTCCCGTTTAAGTCAAGGAAAACCTAAGAGCACCACACATGGTATTTTGATCTAAATAGTTACACTTTCATCTGGTTTCCCAATAATTATGAAAATCACTAATGATAACCATAACATCTTCACATGGCTTACTATGAAACTGAATGTTCACCAAGTCAAATATGTTTATCAGACTCTAGCAGTGAGTTGCTGATACTAACCTCATGGTCTAATGAGTTTAAGAATGAAAAAAGGAAAAAGGTGGAGAGAAGAATTCAAATAGAAAAGATCATTGTTTAAGATTGACTTTGCGTTTGACATTAATGCATTTGCTTTAAAGAAAGGCACTAAGGTAATGAAAGACAAGGTTAGCCAGGAACACGTGTGTAAAGAAGAGGTGCCTTTGAACAACAAAATAGAAAAACTAAGTGATGATCTTGTAAAGATGCCAAGTGAAGTAGTGTAACAAGGGATAGAGGATCATGTGCCTGATGAGATTGATGATGTTAAGGGTGACAAACATTCCGATGCTAGTATAGGTGGTTATAAAGGTAACCTTGAAAATCTGGTTTGTAAACAGGTTACAAACCATGGTAGTGATGAACTGATGGATAAAGGAATACCAATGAAAAGGAAAAGGGTATATGCTGATTAGATGGATGAGGCCGTTCCTAAAGATGAGCATTGGAATGCAAAGAATGGGTCGTTTATGTGCTATCTTGTATTACTTAATGTTTTGGATCTTAAATTACCCTTGTATGTATTTGATGTAATTTTTTGTGGTATGTTTAAGAGAATCCAGTTATGAAGCGTACTAGTTATGCAAGTTGTTTCCATTATTTTGTCTCGTAGGTAACA
>BQNB010085082.1:0-14055 GCA_026074375.1 Tanacetum coccineum
TTTATGAAACAAATCATTACGTATGTATGAATATCTACACATGTGTGTTTCGCATGTCTGTTTATGACATTCATTGTATCGATAGATGTTTTGTATGTAAGTATACAGACTTGTACACGCCTGAACGTGTAACCATATCGTAAAAGTAAAAGAAAACGATTATGTCCGTGAGAAAGTCGTGGGTAATTTCCCACAGATTACACACCAAGTTGATAAATCCGTAGGAAATACGTGTGTAAATACCCATAGATTTCCCACAAAAATACCGTCTTTATGTTTCTGCCTACTTACACATTCCCATGTTACTTAGTATGCCTATATATGTGTTTTTTGTTTCATATTATAGGTGTTTGTTTATAAAAGTAACTATTTATGTGAGTATCGCAAGTGTACGTGTTAGTTTAGGCATAACCTTTTGTGTAACAAATCATTACGTATGTATGAATATCTACACTTGTGTGTTCCGCATGCTCGTTTATGACATTCATTATATCGATAGATGTTTTGTATGTATGTATCTAGACTTGTATACGCCTAAACGTGTCACCATATCGTAAAAGTAAAAGAAAACGATTATGTCCGTGGGAAAGTCATGGGTAATTTCCCACAGATTACCCACCAAGTTGATAAATCCATGGGAAATACGTGTGTAAATACACACAGATTTCCCACAAAAATACCGTCTTTATGTTTATGCATATTTACACATTCCCACGTTACTTAGTATGCCTATATATTTGTTTTATATTATATGTGTTTGTTTATAAACGTAACTATTTAGGTGAGTATCGCAAGTGTGCGTGTTGGTTTAGGTATAACCTTTTGTGTAACAAATCATTACATATGTATGAATATCTATACATGTGTGTTCCGCATGTCCGTTATGACAATTATTGTATGAATAGATGTTTTGTATGTAAGTATACGGACGTGTATATGCTGAACGTGTAACCATATCATAAAAGTAAAAGAATACGATTATGTCAGTGGGAAAGTCGTGGGTAATTTCCCACAGATTACCTACCAAGTTGATAAATCCGTGTGAAATACATGTGTAAACACCCACAGATTTCCCACAAAATTTATCGTCTTTATGTTTCTGCCTACTTACACATTCCCATATTACTTAGTATATATTCATATGTGTTTGTAGCTTCATATTATATGTGTTTGTTTATAAACGTAACTATTTTATGTGAGTATCGCAAGTGTACGTGTTGATTTAGGTATAACCTTTTGTGTAACAAATCATTACGTATGTATGAATATCTACACATGTGTGTTCCGCATGTTCATTTATGACAATCATTGTATGAATAGATGTTTTGTATGTAAGTATACGGACGTGTATATGCCTGAAAGTGTAACTATATCAAAAAGTAAAAGAAAACGATTATGTCTGTGGGAAAGCCGTGGGTAATTTCCCACAGATTACCTACCAAGTTGATAAATCCATGGGAAATACGTGTTTAAATACCTACGGATTTTCCCCAAAAAAATATCGTCTTTATGTTTTTGAAAATTTTAAAGGCGCTGAACGAAATTACATAACGAGATCATTCGAGAAAAAATGTTATATATGAAATATCACCGTTTATGAGATTTAATGCAATTAGTTATCTAAATGTTTGACATATTACTTATTTATGATATTTTGAATCTAAATACTTTTCTCGTCTAAATACTTTTCTCGTCTAAATACTTTTTTCTTAGTGAAAAATATATGTACACATGCATATAATTATTAACGGGACAAATTTTAAGACGTTTAAAATTTTTGAGACCCTAAACAATCGGGTACCTTGTACACCCTCAAAGACGACCATGTATCCGAGCATGTTAAAAACTATAAACATTATAAAATCATAAGTATTTTGTGTTAAAAACATAAAAAATAATATTAAACATCTAAACATTTTTATATGTATATGTATATCTACTAGAATGTGTATGTATTCAAGCATGTTAAAAACATAAAAAATACAATTTATGATTTGGACCACCGAGTAGAGAAACAAAAATGGTTACTTGCTTTCTCCAAAATTCAAAATTTTGGAAGGGTTTTTGACTTTGGCTAAAATTCAAAATACCTCCAAATAATTTCCCTTCCCCGCTCATTTTTTTTCATCCTTTCAACTCAACATTATATCTTTCTTTATTATAAACACATCTCAACCTCACCACCACTTGCTTCATCCCTAAACAAGAAACTCATCTACCCCATCCTAACTAAAACCAGTCGTCAACTATTCCGCCTTCATTTAACTTCCTGAAAATCCTCATACCCGAAAGTACACATACACTGCCAAAACCCGTTACTAACAAAGTCACAGACGCATAGGTTTTGTGAATCAAGTGGCTAGTCAGAAAAACGAGTTCCCTAAAATAAAAGCTAAGTTTCAACTGTTTTGAGATTTACTATTTTTTTTGTTCTTTCATGCTTATATGTGACTTATTTCGTTACTCATAGACCCACAAACCTTCTCTCCCTAGAAGATGATGTGCTTGGATGTACGGGAAATTCAACGAGTTGTCAAAGAAAAGTTATGAGTTTAGTGTAGTCTTTTTAAACTATGTTGTATCGTTATCATTTTGAACTTTCGTATCTCATGTCTTTGAGTAATGAAAATATGTGTTTTATGCTAGGGATTTATGTAACATAAGGATTGGATCTGTGTAATCTCAATATATGATATTTGCAATGTCATTTGGTTACTTTATTTTGTGTTTTGGACTTTATTTTTAAGTTTAGAAAAATACAACAGGTTGTTTTAGTTATAAGATTACCCCACTGAATAGTTTGTATGAAATTTATTTGGCCGTAAAGCAATAGGAAAATTTGTGGGAGAGTGGTACGGAATAAATGGCAAATTCGGTGTATTTAATTATGACAAAAATCTGTGAGAAATCTATCAGTCGAAAAACCGTGGGAAATAATTTCCTGAAAACCTGTGATTAATTAACCATGGGAAAATTGTCTGTGGGAAATCTGTGGCAAAAAATCTTCAGATATATATGGAAAATGGTTGCTAGAAAATGTGGGAAATTTGTGGGAAAATGTTTGTGAGAAATCCGTGGGAAATTAAACCCACGGATTATCTACGGTAATATCCGTGGGAAATAGTCAACGTTCGGTGGGAAAATTAGTAGGTAAATATTTACCCACGAGGGTTTTTGCATCGGAATAATTCCATGTGAAATCCGTGGAAAAAGGCCTTTACCCACGGGATTTCTCACAGATTTTACTGTGGGAAAAATCAGTTTGTGTAGTAGTGTACTCCAAGAAACTTCAATACACCGTATCCAATCCCTTGGATACGCCGTATCGAACCGACTTCCAGACCCTATAAATAGAAAACTCAAAAATAAGTTTTAAGTGTGCTAAATCATACTCTCGATACCTAAACCACAAAAGTCAATTTTCAGAGGAGAAAAAGAGCTGAAGAGGTCTTACAACGCATTTCAATCCATAGAAGACAACGTGTAATTTCTTATACTTTTGTAATCGTTCAGTTTTTGGTATCATTCGTTAACTCGGTTAGTTTACCTTGGCTAAAACAATTACTCTTGTATTAATTATGATGTTTAAAGGCTAATACCTTCGGGTATTAGCCATTATTAAGAAGATCTGAATGTTTGGTTTTGTTTATATCTCGATTGCTTAATTTATCGTTGCATGCTTGTTTATGTTTATCAATTCATACTTGTTTACGTGCTTTTGTATGGGACATATCATTCAACTGGATCTAGTGATACGGACCAAGTAATCTAGATGCCGGGATAGCTCTCCATATAGTAATTTATACATCTAGAATAATAGGATCACAAATATTGTCCTTCTAAAATCGTGCTAAGGATACGCTTCTGGATTAACTAGTTAACAGAAATTGCCTTTGGTTTATTGAACATGTTGACTAGTAGGTGAGTCTAGATGATTCAACAAATAATGTTCTGATTCCATTAGATAGTTGGACAAGTGGACAACTAGAGTATAAATTGCCATTCAGCAGTAAGTGGGTAAAGTCTCTATGAGCTAGTGTTTAACAAGATCACCATTGCTTTAATCCCTAAGATAGATTATAATCAGCAAATAAGGATGCTTTAATTGTGACAGAATTAATGTGTCTAGGTCTTAGGATGAAGTCCCGCCTAAGTCTAAGAATGATATGCCTCTTCGAGATAAGTATTCATTGCACTGAATAAACAAACCAACCTTCTAATCGGATTAATGATGGCTAATACAGTTTTCTATCATAAGGCTCGACCGCTCTTTTATCTTCTGTAAATTTGCTTGCTTGGGTTAAAGTGTCTTGAATTGATTGTAGTCACCAAACAAACCCGTGTCAGTCTCTCAGGCTGAAAACCCCCTTTTACCGAGTGAAAATTAATCTTGATTTTTATTTTATATTTTGCTTTTTAACATTAGATTAGATCTAACCTTTAGGAGTAGTGTAAATTAGATTAGTGTAATTTAGTTTAATTATTTGCTTGCATATTTAATTGTTTAATTTCCTAATACACTGTTCTGGACGACAACTCGATACGGCGTATCCACCTCCACTGAATACGGCGTATCCAGCCTTCTGTCCAATACAACGTATTCGTTTTGATCAGCAATACGGCGTATTCAATCATTTGTATACGGCGTATTGGAAAAAGTTAATATATTTTTGCAATATTATTTTCCTTGAATTGCTTTACTTTGAATCATGTCTTACTTTTCAGGAGCAGCATCCGGACTTCGTCCATATCACTTTACCTATCCGGAAAGAAAGTTAACGATGGAGGAGATGTTATACAAGTTCATTGACGAAGGAAAACGTGAACACGAAGAGATGAGGGCATTCATCTGCGACTTCCAAACAACAAACGAGATCTTATTTAAAGAAAGAAACAATTCGTTAATTGAGCTCAGATTTGGGGTACAATAATTATTAAAAGTGATCAATAATACTCTAATGATTGATTATGAAGCTAAAGGAGTGACTACTAGAGGAGAAAAAACTACGACTCAAGATGCTGAAAATAATGATACCAACGTTCGTACCGAAGAACCTCTAGCAGAAAATCACGACAAACCAGTTGAATCAAATGAAATCCTCACCAATGATCAACCTCAGAAAACCAACGAACCTGGTGCCCAGCCTTCAAATAAGATCCAAACGCCTCCTATTCCCTTTCCTCGAAGATTAAGGAAGGAAAAAGAAGAAGCTCAACAGAAGAAGTTTTTAGAAAACCTGATGCAGCTCCACATAAATATGCCTTTCATCGAGGCCCTAGCCCAAATGCCAAAATATGCTAAATTTCTCAAAGGTTTGCTGACAAATAAGGCTAGACTCGAAGAAGTATGTATGATAACTATGAATGAAAGGTGCTCAGCATTATTGTTAAACAAGCTTCCATCAAAAGAAAAAGACCCAGGGAGTTTTACTATTCCATGTGACATTGGCTAATTAAATATCAACTACGCTTTAGCAGATTTGGGGGCTAGCATTAGTTTGATGCCATATACGATGTATGAGAAATTGGGGCTAGGTGAACCAAAAGCTACCAGAATGAGCTTAGAACTTGCGCTTGAATGCAGATAAGATCAATCCATTAACCAGAGGAATATCGAAAAAGTCTCATAAAAGTTGATAAATTCGTTCTTTCGATAGATTTCTTTATCTTAGTATGTCGAAGACTCCCGGGTCTATTATTTTAGGGAAGACCATTTTTGGCAAATAGCTCGAGCAATGACCTAGACGTATTCAACAAAAAGATACGTCCTATAGGTAGAAGACGATGAAGTGATCTTTTTAGTAGATAATCAACTAAGAGACGCCACTGAAGATGATGTGAAATGCTACAGGATTGTTGTTTAGACAAACATATCAAACGCAGAAGCTAAGGATTTAATGGCAAATGAGGACCTAGAGGGCTGGAAAAATCAATTGATCAATCAGACCTAGAAGGTTGTGAACCTGTTGAATGTAACACCGATAATGATTCTAATGAACCAATCGATGTATCGCGTATATAAATAGTTGTATTAGTGTGCAGTAAACAGCAAAAACTATTGTAGTAGACCACGTGAACAACTTTATTGGTTAGTTAAGAGATTGATCGAGCTAAAACCTGAGATGAAAGATTTGCCCTCACACTTAGAATTACGCTTACTTGTAATGGTGACAAATCTTTCCTATTAATTCTTCATCTGGAATTGTTCTGATAAAGAGAAAATTTCGCTCTTTAAAGTATTGGAGATAAAGAAAGGGAAGCGATGCTTAGGGAAATGTCGAACATCAATGGAATCAGTCCATCATATTGCACACACAAGATTCTAATAGAAGATGACTTCAAACCGGTCATTCAACCCCAAAGACGTTTAAATCCAAAAGTACAAGATGTGGTGAAAAACGAGATAGTTAAGCTACTTGATTCCGATCTTATTTACCCAATCTCGGATAGTTCGTGGGTTAGCCCTATTCACGTTGTGCCAAAGAAAGGAGGAACAACGGTAGTTTTAAATGATAATAATGAATTAATTCCTTCTCGCACAGTTACTAGATCGCGAGTTTGCATCGATTATCGTAAACTTAATGATGCAACTCGAAAGGATCATTTCCCCTTCCCTTTATCGATCAGATGTTGGAGCGTTTATGTGGGAATGAATATTACTACTTTCTTAATGAATTTTCAAGATTCTTCTAAATTTCAATCACCCCCGAAGATCAAGAAAAGACAACATTCACCTGTCCTTATGGGACTTTTGCTTACCGAAATATGCCTTTTGGGTTATGCAACGCATCTGCTACCTTCCAAAGATGCATGACGGCAATTTTCTATGACATGGTGGAAGACTTTATAGAAGTATTCATGGACGACTTCTCGGTATTCGGTAATTCTTTTAATTGTTGTCTAGCTAATTTAGATAGAATGCTTGCTAGATGTGAAGAAACCAACCTGGTGTTGAATTGGGAAAAACGCCATTTTATGATAAAGGAAGGAAATGTTTTAGGACATAAAATTTCGGGGGCAGGTATTGAGGTCGATAGAGCTAAAATCGATGTGATAGCTAAATTGCTGATCCCGTCAATAATATACGTAATAATATTCAAAGTATAGAAAATTCCAAAACTACCCTTTAGGACAAAGGTAGTAGGAAAAATCTTACAAAAATACTACACGTTTTAACCGATAAGTGATTACCGGGTCGTTTTCCCAAAGATTTATGAAATTGAGACCACGTTTGTTATTTGGATAATAATTTGAATTGGTTCGAAGATGATTTGTTTTCTAAAATCCTAATAGTGAGTAAATAAAGGGACAATTAAACCTAACTACGAGAAATCAATACGGGAAAGTAATTTTTAACTAAAAACGCAAAACGAGAATCCTAAACGGGACCTAAAAACCCTAAATTATCAAAATTAAGCCTAAAATGATCTTTTTGGTTTTTGTAAGAATTAATTGACTAAAAAGCTAAGGCAAAGAAAACTAGACCAAAAACGAAGGTGATACGGGCTTGAAACCACTAAAAACGTTAACGGAATTCAATCCCGTTCTTTAAAAATCGAAATTTTGCAATTTTAACCCTACGATAGCAAACCTATTTTTCCTAGGTCCTAAAGAAAATTTTCTAAAAAAGAATCATATTTTTTTTGACTTTTTTATAATTTTTTATGAATTAAAAATGATTTTAACAAAATTAAATGTTTAAAAATACTAAACTATTTATAAAAATCCTAAAAAAATTATGAAAAATAGCTTGAACAATAAGGAATCTAGGAAAAATAAGCTTGAAAACACAGCTTATCAAATAAGCTACGAAATAAGCTAAAACAACTTATTATACTAAAAGCCTAAAACGTATATAAATAATAGATTGTGCAAAGATATACCGGATGAGATATTGTAGCACAATGGTTGAGTGTGTGGGGGTTAAAATGCTTGGTGAGGGTGGTAGAGGTCCCGGGTTCGAGTCTTGCTCACCCGGGGCTTCCCACTATCCAAGTGTTTTGTTTTGGCCATTTTTTTACAACTTTTGAAAACACTGAAAAATAAGCAACTTTTGCAAAATAACTATTTTTATAAACCACAAATAAGCACAGAAATAAGCTAAATAAGACAAAAATGCTCTTTACTCTCAAAGGCTTAAAATGCTAACTGTTTTGGCAATTTCTGAACTAATAAGCAAAGCACAAGAGCAAATAAGCTAAGACTAGCTTAATACTAAACCAAATAAGCAAAAAGAAACAAAAATAAGCAAGCCATAATCAAAGGATTACAAATAAGCTTTTAGTGAAATACTGAAAACCAACAGGTCTTAAGGGCACTTTTGAGCTTAATTTAAGATAAGCTATTGGATCTTTATACCTAAAAGCCCTATACCTACTTAAACATTGGCCAAAAAACTACTAGAAACAGCAAACAAAAGACAATTTGAAAATCAAATAAGCAGTTAAAAAGTTATCTGAAAAAGCTACTTGCTACTGATTAACTATGTTCTTGTTTTTTAAGAAAAGACAAAATAAGCTAACTATGACCCTAATAAGCTAAAGACAACTAAATAATAATCTGATAAGCTAATTTGAACAGAAATTAAGCAAAAACTAAGGACTATAAGCTAGAAATCTAAAATAAGCACTTAAAGAAAAACTGAAAACCAAACAGACAGATAGCTAACTTTGGGCTTATTTTTATCTAAACTAAAGGAACCTTATGAACTTATAAGCTATATCACTAGAAAGATAATCTAAAAGACTACTCAAAACTGCTTTCAAAAAGCATTTTGAAAATCAAATCAGCATAGAAAAAGCTTAATGAAAAAGCTGTGCAGGCAGAAAACTATATTTTTGGTTTTTTTAACATTTAATGTAAATGAAGAAGTGCTATTTTAAAGGCTTAAAACAGATAGACAAATAAGCTGATTTTTAAGAAACAAGTTAAAACAGATGATTAATGTTCTACAAAATACTAGTGTGCTAAAAATCAAAACCTACTTAATACTTATACTATCTGAAAATTAAGCTAGAAAGTGGCTATTTATCTATTAAAGATGCTGATGCAATTGACCATCAAAGTGAATCAACATCTAAATCCAACTATTGCAGGCTACCAATTTTACTAGAAAACACTTTATAAGGGGCAAATGAAGCAGTAATAACAACTAGAAACCAAATAAGCTTAAAATGATTATTCTACTTACTATATTCTAACAGATGCTTAACAACAACTAACTAACTTTGATTAAAACTGAATTAAGCTAACAAAGCCCCTAAATCCTATACTGATAAACTCAAATATGAGATTCAAATTTAAATCAAAGGACCAATTGGCCTCAAGCAGTACTAACTTGAGTTAGTACTGCTTGACCCAAACACCCCTTTAAATTCATCAAATCCATTTTTAGCTTATCAAAATAAGTTTTAAATAACACAGCTCAAATACCAGATATTAGACAGCTTTTAGCAACCCTATTAAACATTTTTAAGCAAACAAATAAGCCAGAATGAATAAGCTAACAACTAAGCTATATTTTTGGTTTTTCTCTGATTTTAAGACAGAAACATGAAAACTAAAGATTTTAAACTACAAATTAAACTCAATAAGTACAAATTAACTATAACTAAATCAATTAAGCTAAACTAAATATCAATAAGCAAAAATTAAGCAAAATTCAGGCTTATTAGTGGTTTTAAAGTAGTTAAGGAAATGAAAACTTACTTAAGACTCCTGCCTACTAAACAGTGTTTTTAAAAGCTCTTTAAAGCCATCAACAAGCTCTAGCTTATCACTAGGATAAGCTAGTAAAGTCCAATAAACTCTTCCAGGGTAAGCTTATCATCCAAAGCAACCAAATCCATCCATAGCATAGGTATAAAACTAATTTTAAATGTGTAGTATGAATTAGTGAGCAATTTGGGTTCATCTAAGCTTAGGAGTACTTAGGTGTGATGTAGATTAGCTTATAAGGAAGCTTATGAAACAGTGACAGTTATTAATCAATGTTTTGTATGAAAGAGAGCTTATGAGGAGTAAAATGCTTTTTAAGAAAATTTGAAATTATAATGATGAAATGAGTGTTTTACAATACTGAAAATTGAAATTACATTAAGAAAACATTAAACTAAAACAGTTTTAAAGAAAAAATTACAAAAGCTAATTTTTTAAGCTAAAAATTAATCTCCTTCCATCCTCTGGTGCAGTGTGTGAAGAGGTCTTCTATTTATAAGCTTCATAGGAAGGATCTAGGCTCTCAAGTTGTTAGACGCTCCCCTTGATCTCCGTACATTCATTCTTGAATTCATTCGTTCTCAAGTATTAGCCGTTGTATTGATATTTGATCACATGGATTGCCAGCGTGGCAATCCGTGTGTCAGAGTACTTGTGCCTCTTTTCTAAAGGTTTTAGTGCAAATTTCTCTTCCCTTGTGTGTTTGTATGAAGCCAACGTGTCATTCCTTTTGTTAATTCTAGCCAATGAGAGCACATGATGACGTCTTGCTCTGCCAAGTCATAGCTTAGTACTCGAATCATTGTTCCACGTAGCCAATTGGGATTTACCCTTTGTTTTGGAGGATGGGTAAATTGGTGAAGATAATGAACAGTAACAACCGGTATTTTGCGCCCTTTTCTTTTATATCATTGTTTGACCCGAGTATTTGGGTTGTTGACTTGGGCCTGAGTTTTAATAATTAAGGATTGGGCAGGATGAAATGGTTTTAAAGGTTTTTAGTTATAAGAGATAACGACCGTTATCTCTTTAATAAAAAGGAGATAACGGTGTTAGGGTTTTTAGGGATTTTGATGAATTTGGTTTAACATTAAGGGTTTTTTGGGTATTTTCAAGTGTTTTGTCTTCTTGTGATTGACCAAGGATTGACTTTGTTGACCATTGATAGCAATCTTCCGGCTCTTTTGTACTCTATCCGTTCTCGTGTCTGTTGTTTGTCCGGTTTTGACCGTTTTCTTGTGATATTTGCATTATCCGTACCAACACATTTACAAACAACAAAAAACACAAATACAAGCATATTTTTGCACATTTTGATCATTTAAGGGTCATTTTTGATATAGAAAGGATATGTGATTTCTCACATATCAAAATTCCCCAAACTAAGTGATTGCCGTGTCCTCACGCAATATTATATGCTCTAAAACCAAATACCTCAAAACTTCCCCAAACTAAATCTTTGGAAAGTAGCAAAGACTTTTGTGGGGAGAGTTAAGAAATCACAAGCTTTAAAACACCCTATTTTCCTATTTTTCAAAACTTTTTCTATTTTTTTTAGAAACTACCTAGAATATTCTGACTTTCGTTATTTCCATAACTGTTAGGGATCATAGAACAAGATGCATTTCGATCCGAGAATGCCCCAAAAAGGATAAATTCATCGTCCCTGACTTTTCACTTGCTCCAAACCAAGCTTAAAACGAAATCACAGTTAAATATCAGCTAAGATGCTAACACTACTCATATTTGCAACTTGTGAACTTTTTACTCCCGACAATTATTATATCTTAGGTGAATGTGCTATTTTGAATTTCAACCGTGGATCAACGTTTTGCAAAATACTATGCTTCACGTTCCACCCGAGAATAATGAGTTTGAAGGCGAGATCATCCCATGTAGCGACTTTCGTCTCGGCACATCCCAACCTTGCGGCTAAGTGACCAGGCTTTTGACACCCCACAGAGACTAGTATCGGGACTCACAGACCTTAGGTTTCAAAAACTCTCAAGTTTTCCGTATATAAAAGCTTAAAATAGAATAGTCAAAGTTCAAAAGCATATTTGAATTTAACAAAAAGAGATCTATTTATTAATTCACACTTAAATATTAAACATTTATGCAATTATAACCCTCGACCTTTTAGAAGGCTGCAACATCGGTTGTGAGCCGGCAAGATGCAGCAAACTTTTATCAGTCTCGGATTTTTATTCTTACTATGGGCTTTCTTTAGAAGACTACCACATCGGTTGTGAGCCGGCAAGAGGTAGTAAACTTTTATCAGCCCACAGTTTATATTTATTATTATATTATTAACATCTTCAATTCTAGACACACAGACTTCCTCTAAGCTCGGCGCACCCGGACATCTTACAGAGGACATTTTGACAGAAATATCTACAGATCGAGATCAAAGAGAGCATAGGTAATCAAACCATATATACAATCACCACAGGGCCGACCAACACTAGTATCACTTAAACCTATTGATGAACTTTAATCATTAGAAGTCACTACTCAAGGTAACACATCACATAAGTCTAGTTCTTTATTCTTAGTTGATATATGACAATGATTGACGTTATCTCGAGGGGCATATCTTTCACTAAAAGTATTTAAACGTATGCGGTCACACTTCTCCTCAAAAACTCTCATAGACTTACATCTACATCAAAAATCTCTCATTACATGCTACTATTACTATCTTACAGACGGACTCCCTCTTGCATCTAACATAAGTACAGCTAAAGATACATACTCTATTACATGTCATCTCACGTCAGCCATAGCGTAAGAGATTAATACAATCGGATAGCACACACTTATTAAATACCCGCTGCTATATAATCTCATACACAAGATTACGTTGCTCTTATTACTCTACAGCTCTTCTTTAATCTTAGCTTATCACAAACAACACTATCGAAGCGATCCATTATAACTTCAACATGCGTCTCCGAGTCATAGAGACAGCCTCTCTCATGCTTGCGCGCGAGAAAAGCACAGCAAATGAGATATAATTACAAAACATCATTTATTGATCCCAGGTCAACCTACTAGTCTATACTTGTTCACTAAACCAATGACAAGGAATATGTCCATTATTTGTTGATCTATGATTCTAGATGATATAAATTGCATATATTGAGAGCTATCATCTCGGTATCCTAGCTAGCACAAGTGTTTTGCATTCCTAGATCCGAGTTGAATGATAGGAGGGTCGCATACCTTTAAAAAATCATGTAACACTAGTATAAATTGATAAACATAACCACACAATCCAATGATAAATTAAAGCAATTGAGATACACCAAACCATTAATAACCTTAAAATCTATCATAAACATGGCTAATACCTAAAGGTATTGAGCCGCATAGCCAATCAAAAACCAATGTTAACTAAGTAGTTTAAACCCGAATGATACCAAAAATCAAACGATTATTAAGAGTAATAGAATTACAAGGTGTTTCCTTTTAAATTAAGCACGTTGCTCGACCTTCTTTGCTCTTCTTGCCTACTGAAAATCGACCTTTGTGGTTAGGGTATCAAAAATATGGTTAAGCATACCTAAAACTCATTTTTAGGCCTTCTATTTATAGTCTCTGGAAATTCATCGATACGCCATATTGGTTGAGGTCAATACGGCGTATTAGGGGTTTCTTGGAGTAGGGACCACGTTTAATATCTTCCAGAATATTTAATTACTCAATATAGGATACGGCGTATATTGGTCTTCTGGATACGGCATATACATCTTTAATTCTTCATGCTTTCTTTTGAAGTGCAGGCACAGATACGCCATATCTTCCTTGATGGATACTGTGTATAGGATGTCAGAACAGTATTCTTCAGATTTCTTCGTGTAAGCTCCAAAATGCGTGCCTTTTAGCTAATATTCACAAAGTACTCCATAATTACTACAAATCTCAAATATAAATGATTAAGTACCAATTCTTGCAATAATTTATATAAAATTGGTAAGAAACAAGGGATAAATGTTGCTATAAAAGTGACGTTATTTGATTTCATCAAATATCTCCCCACTTGAATCCTACTTGTCCTCAAGTAGACTTTAAAAATTTTATGAAAATGGATCCCTACCGTAGTCAAGGATTTTTCCTTTAAGCAGTTTATTCGTTCAATTACTAGTACACAACCAATCACCTTACAAAATAGGAAAATAAAAACTCTCAATTCGCTCAACTAATCTATGTTATAACTTTTAACTAATTCGCTTAATTGCTCGGTCGTAATGAGTATTCTATCATAGGCTTGGCAAGGATACACATCTCCACCACTAAAGCTAAGGAGTGACAAGTCTTCAAAAGGTAAATTAGGTT